>PVKS010004755.1:0-90577 GCA_004027875.1 Aplodontia rufa
AAACAATGACCTTGCAGCCTTCGAGGGTAAATGGATGGTTATGGAAGAGATCATGATGAGTAAAATCAGCTTAACCCAGAGATCTAAGGGTCGATTGTCTCCACTCATCTGTGGAGGTGGGGACTAGACCCTGGACAATGAGAAAGTTGGTCTAGAAACATGAGTTAAATTCAGATAAGATGTAATGCTTTACAATTTAGTACTATTTTTAGAGTTATAACTGGAAGGGGAAGGGAGGGATAAGGGAGAGTAATTGGGGGGGGGCACTCCTGGGGACAGTTGCAATGTCCAGAATATATACACATCTTATACACATTTTATATTGTTTTGTTAAAATCTTATAAGGTTGCTCAAAAATAATAAAAAAATTTAAAAAAAAGTGTTTCCAGCTTGTAGTCCTAAACATTTCAAAATTCCTCCCACAAATTCCAAAAATTTCCAAAAGCTTCTAAACCACTTTGTCAGGTTACGCACACCAATAGTCACTTCTTGGTCCAGTTTCTGTTTTGGTGAGCCTTTTTTGTTGCTGTGACTAAAGGACCCCACAAGAGCAATTTTAAGGAGAAAAAGTTTATTTTGAGGGCTCACCATTTCAGAAATCTTAGTCCATAGAAGGTCAGCTGAATTCCGGGCTCAAAATGAGGCCGAACATCATGGTGGAAGAGTGTAGCAGAGGGAAGAAGTTCAAGGCATGGTCCAGGAAACAGAGAGAGAGAATTCCATGCCAGATACAAAATATATACCCCAAAGAGATGCCCCCAGGGACCCACCTACTCCAGCCACACCTACCTTCAGTTACCAATTAAGCCCTATCAGGGGATTAAACCAGATTCGGTTAAAGCTCTTTTAACCCAATTATTTCAACTCAGCCTTCCTGAATTGTCACATGTGATCTTAGGGAGATACCTCACATTCAAACCATAGCAAGCCCTTTGTTCAATATCTCCCCATTTCTTTTCCCCCTCTATTCTAGTCAGTCTGTGTGAACCACTATTCTACCCTCTGTAGGTATGTTTGACATTTTAGAATCTGCATATAAGTGACATCATGTGATATTCATTTTTCTGTTTCTGACTTATTTCACATAGCATTATGTTCTCCACCTTTACCCTTGTTTTAGCAAATGGAAGAATTTCATTCTTTTTTGCAAATGGTATTCTATTATGTATAATATATTTTCCTTACCCATTCATCCATTGATGGATGTTTCAGTTGGTTCCATATTATTGAGATTTTAAGTAATGCTGCAATGAACATGAGAATGGAGATCTCACTCTGATATATTGATTCCTGTTTTGAATGCATACTCACAAATGGAGTTAACAGATAATATGGTATAGCTTTTCATACTTTGACTGACCTCTTTAAAGTTTTCATTCTTTTCATCAGTGAACAGTTTCAATTTTCATCATATTCTGTCCACCACTTGTTATCATTTATCTTTTAAATAATGGTCATTCTAATAAATGTGAAGTGATATCTCCTTAGTAGTTTTAATTATAATTTCTCAGATGAGTAAAGATATTGAATATATTTTCATCAATGAAATATCTATTCAGATCATTGTCTAATTAGGTTGCTTTCTGATCACTAAATTTTTAAGTTCCTTATATATTTTGAATAATATGTGTCAAATAAACATCAAATACTTATCAGATATGTGGTTTGCAAATCTTATCTCCCATTCAGTTGATAGTCTCTTTGTTGACTCTTTATGTGGCTATGCAGAAACTTTTAGTTTGGTGAAATTTCATTTGTTTATTTCTGTTTTTGTTGACTATTCTTTTGGGGTCAGATCCAAAAAATGTTGCTAAAATTAATGTCAAAACCTTCTTATTTTATCTCCCTAGAAGTTTTATATTTTCACACCTTACATTCAAGTATTTATCATTTTGAGTTGAATTCTTGACATAGGATGAATTAAGAATCCAGTTTAATTCTTCTGCATGTGGATATCCACTTTTCCCACTTTTGAAGAAACCTTCCTTTCCTCATCGTGTGTTCTTGGCATCCTTTGTCAAAAATCAGTTGGTCAGAAATGTTCTGGATTATTTTGTTCCGCTGATCCATGCAATTTTTATGCCAGTACTGTGGTGTCTTGATTACTAAAACTTTGTAGCAGATTTTGGCATTGGAGAATGTGATTTCTCCAGTCATATTATTTTCTCTCATGATTGCTTTTGTTACCAGGATTTCATGTGGTTCCATCCTAGATTTGTATTTTTCTTTTTCAAAAAGAAAATCAGGAATTTTTTTATAAGGATTGTATTGAATCCTATTCTGGGACAACCCAGCCCTGGTATAAGAGAATTAGCTCCATGGTGCCCTGAGACTAAAGAAAAAGCAGCAGAGATATCTAAGATTTGCAATATTTAGAAAAAGGGGACTTCATCCAAGCCAGAATATACTGGGTCTACATTAAGCTAGTATCATAGAGTTTTTTTTACTATTCATATAAAACAACTAGAGTTATTCAGGACATCCATTGGGTTTATACCTCAGGACAGCTACAATCGTCTGAAGCTAAATCCACACAAATCTTTAGATTGATTTGGGTTTAATGAATGCAGCCTTGAAAATGCCATATTTTTTCTTCATTTCTTCTTATTCATTTTTTGTTTGTTTATCTTACCATGCTAGCTAAATCATTAGAAATAAATGTTGTTGAGTTTATAGGTTTTTCATCTTATCTGATCAAATAATTGTTGACATTCTCTGTTGCATTTTTCATTTTGTTCATCTTATCCTATAGCCCCAAAATGTCTGTGTTGATAAAGAACATTTTCAATGAAATAGTTAAAGAAGGAATTTTCAATATTAGAATATAGTCAGATATGCTCATCCAGAAAGTGTAGAAGACACCCAGTAGGCCTAATCAAATGAGAATATCACCAAGACACATCATATTCAAAATGTATAATAGGGAAATCAAGAAAAGAATTTAAAAGCTGTAAGAGAGAAAAGCCAAAAAGAATATTCAGAGGTAAACCAATGAGGATATCCTCTGAGTTTTCTAGAAGCAAGAAGATCCTAAAAGGAGATCTTTTAATATCTAAGTGTCTACAACCTGCAGCCAAGAATACTATACCCACCAAAACTCAGCTTCAAATTCAGTAGGGAAATAGGAACATTTCACAATAAGAATAAACTTGTAGCACTCATGAACAGACAATCAGCATTAGAAAGAATCCTCAAAGATAAACTCCAGGTAGAAGAATAAACAAAAAATCCTCAAAACCCACAAACAGAGGAAATTCAGTAAAGGTGCATGCACTCAATAGATAATCAAGACAGCACAGAATTTGCTAATAAAACATGATAACTATGAACCAGAACCAAATAACTATACCAACAATGAATGTGAATGATCTTAATGCATCAATCAAAAGACATAGATAAGTAGATTGGATCAAACACAAAATCCAACAATATGGTGTTTACAGGAGATGCACCTTACAGCCAATGATATCCACAGATTGAGGGTTAAAGGATGCAAAAAATTGACCAGGCTTACAGCTCATGAAAGCAAGTTTGTGTTGCAATAATTTTATCTGACAAAGTAGATTTCACACATAAACTAATAAGAAGATACAAAGAAGGCCACTACATCCTGGTAAGGGTAACATGACAACATAGTAAGTACGGATTCTCCAAATACCAGTGCTCCCAAGTACATGGACAAATTATTCCATGATATAAGACCACTGGTGGACTTCAACATAATCATACTGAGAGACTTTAACACTCCTCTATCACCAATAGAGATATTGTCAAAGCAAAATAAATAAATAAAGAGTTCTCCAGCCTTAACAACTCCATAAATCAAATGGACTTAACAGACATCTATAGAATATTACACCCCAAATTGGCTGAAAATACCTTCTTCTCAGCAATGCACAATCTTTCTTCAAAATAGATCATATTCTAATTCACAAGAAAATATCAGCAAATATAAAAAAGTAGATATTATTCCATGTATCCTATCAGACCATGATGTCATGACCCTACCAATTAACAGCAAAAATTATAACAGAAAACACACATATACATGGAGATTGAATAATACCCTAGTAAATGAAGAATGGATCCAAGAAGACATGAGAGCAGAAATCAACAAAATCTTGGAAGTCAGTGAGATTGAAGACACAGCATGAAAGCATTCTTAAGTGGAAATTTTATAGCACTGAGTAGTGCCTCTACTAAAAATCAAGAGAGAGCTCAAATAAATGAACTTATGCTCCACCTCAAATCCCTACCAAATGAAGAACAAAACTAATTCCAAATCCAGTAGAAGACAGTATTAATTAAGATCAGAGCTAGAATCAATGAAATAGAGGGTACAAGATCAGCACCCATAAATCAATGGCTTTTCTGTATGCTAACAATAATAGGGCAGAAGAAGAAATAATTAATTCAGGAAAATATGCGGGCATTTATATGTGTTATAAGGGTAATACAGAGCAGTCAAGAGACTGGGGTATGGGTGTTGTCAGGGTGATTCTGGATTAGGATCGGGGCATATAATATTGTTATTACATATGCATTTATAATTATACAACAACACAATTCCTCAAAAAATTTTAGAAAAATAAAAATAAAGATACAAACAATTAGAAAAGGGTATCTTGGGGCAGGGTGTTTTCAATATCCTTGCATTCTCTTGGCCAAAAGATGGTGACAAGATTAACTTAAAGGAGGAAATATTTTTTTTTTTGGCTTACAGTTTTAGGTTCTGTCTATGGTCAGTAAATTCCATAGCTCTGGGCTCCAGATGACATAGGATATCGTGGCAAATGAAAGTAGACCAGGACGTGCAAACCAGGAAGGAGAGAAGGGGGAGTTCTACTCACCATGAACACAATACAAACCCCAAAGGCTTGTCCCTGGTGACCTACTTCTTCCAGCCACCACCTACCTGCCTATAGTTACTGCCCAGCTAATCCTTATCAGTGGATTAATCCACTCATTAGTTCGCAGCTCTTATAATCTAATCATTGCACCTCTGAAAATTCTTGCATTGTCTCACACACGAGCTTTTCGGGGGGTCACCTATATCGAAACCACAATACAGAGTTACTTCTTGTGGCTGCAGCACCATAATTCATACAAGTGGATTTTGAAACCAGAGATTAAGTTAAGTTTTAGACACACTGCTTATCAAGAATTTTGGGGTTTACCTGTTAGTACAATGACTTTCAACACACTAAAGAATTAGTGAGAGTGACAGATTATTTCTAGATCCTACTTACTAGGATGAGATTTCCTGTTATACAGTCAGGTCAAGCACTCATTTATTCCAGAAATAAACACCTATGCGGGGAATCATTTGTGACCCACAACTAGGCAGTACCAAAATAGGCAAGAATTAACTGATTCCCTTGGTATTTAATTTTTCTTTCTATTCTCAATTTTTAATCAGATACATCTTGTTCACAGAAGGGTAGTACTCTGTCCCTTGGGGGAAACTTACTATTTCCAGGATGTAACTTGTAGCAGCTGTTCTACCTTGTTCTGATATGCCTTGATTCCTATTTTTAGTTCCCTCAATCTTCTAGAAGAAAACTGTCACACAAAAAGAAAAGATAAAATTTCCCAAATTAGTCACAAACTGGCAAAAAAAGACTTTGCGAAGAATTTACTAACATTGAAATGACTTCCAATGTGATAAGGCAATTTGGCCTTTTGTTTGGAAAATCTAGAAATATATACCATGGATCCCCTTCATTCATGACTTGCCTGCAGTATCTATACTAATTCAATTAGGATAAGAAACAAGAACAAAAGTGGAATCACAGAAATATATAATGCACACTAAGTGCATTAAGAAGCTCTTTTGCAAATTATTTCAAATAACTTGGAGTCACAATATAATTCGTGATGCACATAGAATTATGCCATTTTATTCTCCATTCTTTTTTAATGAAAACCAAAAAATGAGATTTTTTTGTCAAAACCCAAAAGGATGATTAAATAATTATTTTTTTAAGTAGATTAAAACAAAGGAAGAGGAAAAGAAATACCACAGGGGGAAGAAAAAAACTCCTATATCTCATATGCATTACTTCTCTGAGCATTCCCATTTTCTTAAATAATGCAGAAGTAGGTTTGAGCTTATATTACATATGTTTGTTATTTTGTCATCATTTTTATATCAAGGATCCTTTTGATATATTTTCAAACTTGATGTATAAATTTGTAAGGAACACAGGAAAACAGTAATCAGCTACTTGGGAAGTTTACCTGACTCAGCCATGGTTCATCAAGGTGTATTTGAAATATGAAAACATGAATTCTATTTGACATAGCAGTACAAATAAACAGAATATTCAAATATGTTTCAGAAAAACTCATGAATCTTTCCAATTCAGGAACATGAGTAAATGACACCATCTCAATTTATTGAATGTTTGCTTTTTCTGTTTCAGTTATGGTAATTACCAAAAGTGTATTATTCCTTGAATTTTCATAAAACAACATCACACGATATATGTTATTTATAGACATTGAAGAAATGGAAGTTTGGAATGGTTAAGTATTCATTTGCGGTCTCATTATTTTTTAGGGTTGGAGGTGGTATTTAAACAGATTTCTTGAACTCCACCTTGTGTAAATTAACAATGAACTACATATCCTTATCAATAATGGAAAATAAAAGTCTAGATATTTATTAATTTAAATAGTAGGAAACACTGGAAAATATACAATTCTTATTTTTATAATTTATTTGAAGGAAAAAGACATACTGCACTATCTATAGGAAGGAAATATATTTAGATAGAAAATGAGAGAATAATAAGCACATGCTGATATAATTTAAAGTTGTTCCCAGTTAAAAACATTTATCAGATACTCAGATTATAATATGACATATCCATATAGTTTACTCCAAGGATGCATTGTCCAAAATAAAGAAAATAATTTATTAATGTATATCACATCAATAATAAACATAAATATACCCTCAATAATTAAAGAAAACATTAATAAATATAAACCATTTATAATAACGTTACATTTTAATAAAATCATGTTTAACCTAGTGCAGATTATTTCTCTAATGAAGTATACAAATACATCCCTTCTCTTTTGAAGCCAGAGACACAGAGATTAAAACATAAATTTAATTGCAAAAAATTGTGTGGTCAAGAAATCCAGGGAGGGGCAGGAGCTGTAGCTAAGGAGTTGGAGTGCTTACCTGGCATGCTCAAGGACCCAGGTTTGAAACTCAGTACCATATACACAACTAAGTGTCAGAGAAATGAAGGGCAAATAAAAAAATAAATAAAATTAATTCTCTCTTTCTCTCTATCATTCTCTCTTGCTCTCTCTCTCTCTCTTTAAAAAAATACAAGTAACCTTATATAGATAGCATAATCTTTTCTGATCTGACAAAAGAAATCTACTTTAAGCTAAAGAATGGACAGGACTAAGCTACATGAAGAGGAGAAGCAGAGGGCCCAGAATTTCCAAAGGACCTGATGTAGGTGAGAGTACAGTATATCCAAGGAACCAGAGCTTTGGTGTAATTGAAAAATAATAAGGAAAAGTGTGTCAGAGGAAGTTGGAAAAAGACTTAAGACCTATATATTATGGATGATTAAATGTAATTTGAAATTTTAGTGATAGTATAGTTTTTATGTACTCATTCTCTCTTCTAGCTACTGAATAATTATTATCAAATGCCTGTGATGGACTAGACTACTCTATATGGGATACAGCAGGAAATACAATATACGTCTTTCCTCAGAGAGCTTAAGTTCTTAAAGAGGAAGATGATCTACAAAAACCACAAATAAAAATATGGGAATTCATAAGTACCATTAAAAAGAATAATGACAGTTATGAGATAGAACAACATAATTCAAATTTGCCGGCTCATAGGAATCATTTGGGGACTTTGCTAAAATATAGATTCTGATTCAGCAATTCCAGAGTCATGATTGAGATTCCATGTTGAACTGCACCCCAGAGAATATCAGGGCTGAACTATTTACCACATTCCAAGGCAGAGAAACAGAGGTGCACTGTGTTGAGGAAAGAGCCTTCTGATGGGTGACATTAAAATATATTCATCTTACAGCACCAACATGGAATCCCCCAAACCATATGAAGACAGAAATAAACATCTATAATAATAATTGGAGACACCAATGTCTTGCTTTTGATAATGGATAGAACAACCAGACAAAAAACAATAAAGAAATGGAGGACTTACATAACACTATAACCCTACTCAATCTAACAGATACACACAAAATGCCTCTCTGTAAACCAGCAGAATATACTTTATCCTCAAGAATATTTGGACATTTTCTAGAATAGACCATGTTAGGCCACAAAAAAAGGTGTTAAAGTTCTCAAAGCTGAGGAAACCAACACACTCTTAAACCTCCAAAAGGCCAGGGAAGACAGCACAAAGAAAAATTAGAAAATACCCCAAAGTACATGTAAATAAAAGCTAGCAAACCAGAATTTGTGGGATAAAGCAAGAGCAGTACTGAAGGGAAATTTACGGCTGTAAACATCTTCATTAACAAAAAACATCACAAATGAAAAACTTGTACACTTTCAGGAACCAAGAAAATATAAAATTAAGCAGAATCTTGCCAGAAGACAATAGCAATTAGAACATAAATAAAATAGAAAAGAAAGAAAAAATAGTAATTAACTTCTATCAATAAAAAATGAAGGTAATTATTAACTTGAGAAAAATGTTGAGGTTTCTATGTGAAACAGGCTAAGGGACATGGCTTATGGAGCTTAGGTAAGAGTAATCCACTTAACCTGTAGCATTTCATTCATGTGGACTAGGTATTAAAGCATAAAAATTAGAAGAAGGAAGTATAGTTATTAAAAATGAATTGGCTCTGCAACATAGTTAATAATGTGAATTGATTTTCTGTAACTGGAATGAACTGATAGAAGAGTATGGATAAGCACTGGTTAAAAAGAGCTAGAAAGAAAAACATATACATAAATGTGACACCTTGAAAATGTAAAAACAGATGAACCACTCTTACAAGTGGGCAGCAGAATTGTAGAAAGAGAAGTTAGGGAAGATCTGACAAACTGAGATATTTGTGTCACAGCATGGGAGGCTTTACGATTCAAGAGAATCATATATTATTGAAGGAAAAAGAAATTCAGCATTTTAATGTTGTCTTCACCTCTAAGGCTATTAAAACAAAGCACCATAAACTGCATGACTTACATAGCAATGGCTATACAGAGCAAAGGGTACTTATTATCTGCTCTTCATTACTACTAATTTTTTGAAAACACAAAACTTAGAATGATTCAACAAATGAATAAATGTGAAAAGTTATTCAAGAATTCTTTTAGTAAGTAAAAGAAGAATGTTATCTCAAGATGTCCAAATTATTCTTTAAAGTCTCAAAGAGAACAGAGTGTCAGTGACTTCTCAATGTAGTTATCACATAGCCATGCAGTGCCACAAGTAGGAAGCTTCGAAAGCATGTGACTGTTGAACAGTAGTTCAATAATTTTCCTTCTATGAGCAGCAATTGATCAACTAGTGAGCCACCCCTTTAGGAAAAACCGTTTCTCACAGTCATTTCTTATTGTTTTCGAAGTCATAATGATGAAGTACTTTATCAAAGGAAACTAAAACCACAAAATATTAACAAATTTAAAAAGATAATCATTATTTTCAGATGGCATGATTCATACCTGCAAAAGGTAAATGAATAGGATTTGATAAATTAATTAAATCAAATAGTCAAAACTGTTGCAGATATATCATGTTCAAAAATCCTCATTTGTATCAACCACATCTAATATGCATAATGAGGAGAAAAACAGCAATCTCTAGAATGAAAACAAACAGTATCAAATGTTGTGAAACAATTGCTTATATTTACTTTCTCAATTATACATTCTTTGATCCTACCACTCATTGACATGTTCTTCCTTTTTGCCTTCTAAACCAGAATAAATTTCTAGTTCCTTTACTGTTTCCTCTTACCCCACCTGTGTCCTGGGTGGAAAAACATCCTTCCAAAATTCATATCTGAATCTCAGAATTAGAAATTCCTTAGAAATAAGGTCTTTGTAGATGCCGTCAAGTTAAGTGAGATTGCACTGGATTGGAGTAGGTGCTAATCCAACGACTGGCGCCTTTAAGAAAATGAGAACAATTTGAACATGGAGACACACACACAGAGAAGATGATGTGCAGATAAAGAAGACAGCAGTGTGTGAGGACAGAAGCCAAGATTGAGTGACACATCCACAAGCCAAGAAATGCCAAGGGTTTCTGGAAGGTATAAGATGGTAGGAAGAAGCAAAGTTGGATCCTTCCTAGAGTTGCCAGGAGGAATATGGAATATGCGAGCCTCCGAATTATGAGAAAACAGCTTTGTTTTGTTCTAAGCCCTCTAGTCAGTGTACTTTGTAAGACAGCCCTACAAAATTGATATAGCCTGGAGTTCGGAATGAAAACTTCATAGTTGCTTGGTACTTAATTCCAAATCTGGGTAACAATTTACAAATTTCAGTTGTTTAAATACATGGGATGTAGTTATTATGAAATTTTCTTCATAGTATAAGGTGTGTCTCCTTTATTTCAATGTTATCTAAATTAACAAATTATATCTGAGATTGCTTGTTGTTTTAGTCAGCTTTTGCATCGCTGTGACTAAAGGATCCAACAAGAACAATTTTAGGATTGAAAATTTATTTGAGGGCTCATGGTTTCAGAAGTCTTAGTCCATAGAAAGCTTGTTCCATTCTTCAGGGCTGGAGGTGAGCTGAACATCATGGCAGAAGGGTGTGGCAGAGGGAAGTAGGTCAAAGTATGGGTCCAGGAGACAGAGAGAGATTCCACACCATGCACAAAATATATACCAAAAGGCACACCCGCAATGCCCCACCTTCTCCAGCCAAACTCTACCTGCCTTCAGTTGCCAGCTAATCCCTATCAGGGGATTAGTTTACTGATTGGGTTAACTGATTGATTGGGTTCTTTCACCTTAACCTTTGCATTGTCTCACATGTTGAACATTTGGGAGACATCTTTCATCCAAATCATAACACTTATGGTCACTAAAGCTTAATAATTAGGATGAATGCTAGTGAGAATAACTGTGGTCACCAACTGAGGCCTACATTCTCCTTGTGAATGTGGCTGGCTTCTCATGGAGGTTATTGGTTTTGAAAGGTAGCTGGGAGATTGCAGGAAATGGCACCCCAAACAACAACTAAATTCATCTACACTGTTGCTTATGTTGTCCTTCCTTTTGCTATTGGTAATAATCCTGACACACTCAGTTACAAGAAGATGGCTAGGTAGTATGTTAAACAACCTCACCAATCAAGAGAGCCCATATTTGTCAAATCAGCACTGACATTTGTCTTAGTTGCTGCAGGATTTCAGGAGTCTCCTGAGAAATGAATGTATTTCACTTACTTTGCCTATTGGCCAGGTTTAGTGTTAAAATCATCATGTCCTAATTTCTGTGCCTATAGATTTTTCCAATATCTCTCGTTCTTAATACATGCCTATGCATTTTGCATGTACATACATGCATGTGAACCCACACACCCCAGTGGATTTTATCTCATAAATCAGAGAATCATCCTATCATTTTATCATATCTTTCTCTATGGAGACTGTGAGTTACTTTAATTTACATTCAAAAGGAAAAGGTAGAAAATTCCCTCTTAAGTAAAACAATGCTTAGTTTTACTAGTTCAATAAAGCAGAACAGGTAGATAAGACACTTAATATTTTTTTCTTTTACAATATTTGTACTTCTGAAGGTTAGTGGGTTTTGTGGGGGTAAAAAACCTCTCAGTGATATTTTGGTTTGGAGACTCGATGCTAAAAACCATGAAAACTTGGTGAGAACCAGACATTACCCGACAGAGGAAAAAGGTCACTATTCATGCTTCATCCTCTTCTAAAAACTCACATGCGTCTGGAGTGCACTTTAGGAAAATCTTGTCAGAAGAAACAGTGTGGAAGCAACCGTTGATCAGAGCTGTAACTTTGATCATCATAATTGCAGGGCTGAAACTAATGAAAAATTATATCAGAATTTATCCTTGAAATATTCATAGCAAAGTACAATGTTCCTTCCTTCTTGTTAGTCATTAGTCTCTGAAAAAGTATTGTGGGAGTAAATGTCAACTTTTACTCTTTTTTTCATGTGATATATCTGCTAAGTTAATATTTAAAAAAATCCAGACACAGCAATTACAGAGATGGGCAAATGAAAGAAAAAACAAGGCTGTTTTTCATGGGATAAGAAATTATAAGGCAATGTTATGTTTTTCTGAAGTTTTTGTTGAAAGGAAAACTATATTTTTGCTGTTGATTGTGAGGCAAATATTGTTGGTGTGCTGGAAGTTTTGAGCACCCCAGTTCAGCCACTTTGAAACAGACTCCTCCAGGAAACAGGTAATAAATCCGATACTACTGGAGTCTCTGAAGAAGACAATGCTTCTTCAGCCACCGAACAGTTCATATTTCTCTGGGCATGTCTATGAGAAGATGGTGACCTTGTAGCTGCCAGTGACTTTCAAGTAGCAGACAGATGGCAAGAAGAAACTTAAAAATACCATGGTGGAGAATTTTTTAAAAAGTCAAGGGTAAACAAAATAGCTTCAGTATGGTTCACAATGAGATGTACCTCGTCACTGAACTTTAATGTTAAAGAACTCTAAACAAGATAAAGTCAGCAAGACAATTTATAGGTGGGTCTGGCACATGCAATGGCATATGGAAAATTTAGCATGCAGGTCATACCAGGAATGTCTTCTAACATTACTCTTAGCAGCAATAGGAAGCTTCACACTGATTCCAGCACCTGTTTCTCCCTTTCCAAGACAAAAAAGCTTTCTTTTTCACACAAAGTTGATTTGCCCTTCTCTTCTTTCCAGATTTATTAAGCAGATTTTTCTAACCTATTCATATTCTGTGTTACACTATGTCTTTCAAAAACTAATGTTATTTTCTAGAAAATACCTTTCATTTTTCAATTTATTTTTTAAAGTAATATATTTGCCTTGTATAGTTTTCAGAAAAAAGATGTCTCTTAGTGGTAGTGTTCCCTTCCTCACTTTGCCTATTTAATCTTCTTCAGCTAGGAGAGAGCTTGATTTCCAGAGCTCTAAACTGCCCTTCTCACTAGTTTATCTCATTTTTATATTTCATACTGAAGCTCCAGGAAATGGTCTACTTGAAAAGTTCAACACTTGGCTCAGATTTCCTCATAATCCCTAGCTAATCTATCAGAGTAAGGACATTCTCCAGATCAACCACATGGGTTCTTGACTTTACAGTTTCTTGATCCTCTCATTCATTATATTTAGAAAAACTTCACCATCTTTTACATGTCAGACATTATGATAAACCCTTTCAATGAAAGAGAAGTAATACACATAATAGAATATTTTTCAGATGTAAGGAGGAGTGAAATCCTGTCATTTGCAACAAAATAGATGAAATTAGAGAACACTATATTAAGTGAACTAAGTTGGTTACAGAATAACATCTACCACATGTTTTCTTTCATATGAGTAAATTTAAAAAGAGTCTACTTGAAGGTAGTATAGTGAGGGCTAGTGGTTGGGAATAGGAGACATTAACATAGGGCAAATTTGATTACAGAATGATGTATGCATGTATTAAATATTACACTGAATTCTCATTGATATGTACAATTATTACCTGATTATTGGAAGAGGAAAGAGTCATAGAAGAACACAAGCTATTCAAGTGTGTGTAACTAATCTAGTAACCACAGGTATGACCTTACTCTGGTGGAAATAGGGACTTGTGTCCACCAAAGGAAGGATGACCTGGAATTATACAAAAACTTCCATAACTTATTGATTGAGGGATTCTGGGGTGCAATTATTTTCCTGATACTTCCATCCTGCCAATCACAGAAGCAGAATGACATATTAAGACAATATTTCTGCATGGAGATGCAGATGTTGGCCTCTGGAAACTAGAACAGCATGTTGAAATGAGAGGATGTAAGGATACTGGGCAGGATACAGTCTGCTACCTTTCCCACATACATACCTGAGATTAGTATTAATAAACTGCATGTCCTAGAGTTTTAGTCTTAGGAGGAGTTCTTGTAGGGTTCCAAACTAAGATAACCATGTTCAGTTGTGAAGACAAATAAGTTGCTAAAATCTGAGAACTTCTAAAATAAATGCATAAGAAGCATGCTTGGGGCTGGAGCAGTGTGACTCAGTGGTTACTGCACTTGCGTGGCAGGTGTGAGTACACAAGTTCAAACTCCAGCACCACATACACAATGAAGTCCTGGAGAAATGAAAGCCACATGAAAAACTAAATAAAAATAGTTTCTCTTTCTCTCTGTCCTTCTCTCTTAAAAAAAAAAATGCTTGGAGGGAAAGGTAAAAGGAGATTTAGAAAGTGCCTCCCAGGAAAGGTAAATATTGATATAAAGTTTTAGGATCAATAAGAAAAAAGGAAAGGAAAATGGTGAGGGAACATAGGTACAGATAACATTCCATCAAGAGGCAATGGAACATCAAGGGCTGGGCAGTGGGAGTTTTCTGATTCAGGTGTAGACTACAAGGTTTTAAGTTTGTTTAAACAAAATTAAAACAATAACAATGCCAACTAAAAATGAGTCCGGTTTTCATTACATGCAGTCTCAATTCTTAAAAGTGTAAATGGTAGCATATCTATATTCTAAAGGTTGCCAGTACATAATCATATGGGTGATCCATGTGTGCATATTTTATTAAATATTCATTAGTGAATAATGGATTTTGCATAGAAGTTAAACTGAAGAACCCATACGTTGTCTACTGTTTAGACACATATGTTGGTTTTTAAAGTTTGTAACAGTTTAGACTGATTTGAGAGTTCTTTTGCAACAATGTATATCTTCAATTCATATCATGCCTTATAGTCTTGCATTTAATTACTTAACTAGATTTACAATGAATATTCAAAAACTGTACATGTTACATTATATTTATATCAACATATTTAACTTTAACTTTGAGGGTTATTATAAATGATGTTATTTTTAAATGTCAAATTCTAATACTCATTGCTAGTGTGTTTCGAAATTATATTTTAAGTAATGTTCTAGACACTTTTCTTTCCATACTTCCTTTCCTCTTTTCTTCTCTTTCTTTCTCTCCCTCCTTCTTTTTTACTTTCTTTCTTCCTTCTTTCTCTCTCTCTCTTTCTTTCTTTCTTGGCTCCTTGAAGTTTCAAAGATTTCAACTATTCTGTGAATAGGAAAACTTCTGTTGAATTCTTTCTGAATTGTGTAGCTTTTATTTGTTTCTCTCTTTATTGAATTGACTGGCATGCTCAACATTAGGTTGAGTAAATGAAGGTAGGAGACATCCATGTCGTCTTACATATTTTAGGGAGAAAGTGTCCATTACCATTAATTTTTTTATGATAACTGCAAGTTTATTGTAATTTCCCTTTATTATGTTGAATAAGTACCTTCTAGTTCTAGCTGCTGGAGTTTTCTTTTTTCACATGACTCTCTACACTAATTGACATCATGTGATTTTGATTCCTTTTCTGTTAATAAGGTAGATTTTATTATTCATTTTCAAATATTGAGCTATCTCATCATTCTCAGGATAAACTTAACTTGGTCACATACAATTCTGGATTTCATTTACTAATATTGTGAGAATTTTGTTTCTATAATCATGAGAATTGAAACCTGTCACTTTATTCTTACATTTCTTTGGTTTAGAAATCAGGATGCATATTTATAAATCACTGCATTACAAATAACCACAACTTTAATACCTTAAAACAACATCCATTTTGTTAATAGAGGATAACAAATTAGTAAATAATTGCACCTCAGGTTTCAAAAGTCCAAAAGCTGATTTTACTTGGAAAAAAGATAATACTGACCACAATCAAGGAAGATCCAAGATTGATAACTGTAGGTCAGAAAAAAATAATAAGTAGTCCTCATTAGAGGAAGAAAGTTTGCATAGGAGAGAGATCTTTGAGAAGTGGAAATTAATAGACAACATCAAGTGTTTGATTATCTTAAGATTTAAAATTTATTCGGAGCAATTGGAAGTGAATTAGTAAAATGAATATAGAAAGTAAACCAAACAAAAGGAATAATCACTATTCCCAAATAAAACAAAAAGTAATGTGAATGATATAAATTTGGTCACCTGTGAATGTTATTTACATAGATAAATACTTCACATATACACATGTTGTCAAAAAATTGTAACTACTGTGGCATATAAATCTGATGTGTTCATCAATCTGTTTCTTCCTGGGTGCACAAAAAAATAAATAAACAGCCCACTGCCCTTGATTCTACATAGAGTTGAATGATTATTTCTGTGACCAATGGATAGTGAGCAGAAATGATGTACTTTACTTCCAGATCTTCTCTACAATATCTCAAAATCTCCATCTTACTTTTCCTTCACATCCAGCAGATGCATACTTGTACAACAGAGGTATTTGAGAAATGACTCAAGTAAATTGCTCAAGTTTGAAACAATTTGTATCCTTGAGCATTTGATGAAAGGAGACCTTCCCAAGGGATTGTACAATCAAGAAAAACTACATGATATTTCAATTGAGAAACATACATTGTGTTAAGTAACAAAACTCATTGATTATTTATTTTCATATAAGACTTGGTATTCCTTGACCTATTTGTATTCCAGTTACACTGAATGTAGAACACAAATACAATGGCTCAAACAATATTTAATTATTTATCACATAAAGTACAAATGAAAGGTGAGAGAGAGGTGGTAAGATTTCCATTCTCTCCAACCAATTCATATATGTACATGAATGGACTGGCTCATGTGACTATGGTGGTTGGGAAATCCAACACACAATGTGAAAGGGCAGGTCAGAGACCCATTACAGTTCCAGTTAGAAGGCCATCCACTGGAGAATTTCCTCTTGATCTGGGAGGCTAATCTTTTTGTTCTATTCAGGTCTGGAGAGCAATTTGTTTACCCAAAGTTCATCGGTTTAAACACTCATATAATCTAAAAACAACCTCCAAGTTGACACATAAAATTACCCACCATTCTTATTTTTTTCCTTTCCATGATCATGATTGAAGTGTTTTCAACTGTTGGCTTGTTTGCTTGCTTTAATCTCCTGAAGGAGATGTAGGAAAAGAAGAAGCAGTAAAAGTTAGAGAAGGAGTGAGGATGATTGATAAAAGAGATTGATGAGATGATTGATAAAAAAGATACAATTCATCCTGAATTGTATATAAAATACAGAAGGAAATCTATAATCTCCATCACAACAGAAACCTTATCATCTGAGAAAAGAGAAACCTTAGAACTCTATTTTTACCTTATTTCACTACTACCTCCACCTCAAATATACCATCTTCAATAACTAAAATAGTGCAATCCTTTTCTTAGATTGCAACAACCTATCTTCTGTCCCCAGTCTTTCTCTGCATCAGCAGCAGGACTGCCAATTCTTCATTCCTACAAGTCCTTTAATGGAAAGCTAAAAAATAAATAAGTAAAATATTATAAAAATCAGCCTAGTTTATGAATTTTTATATTGTTCTTATTTGCTAGTTCAGCATTCTTCTTTTTCTCCTAGGTATTGTTGGGCATATTTAAAAAAATTTTATTTGGATTCAATACAAAGTCACAGAATACAGCTTCATGCAGGACATCAACAAATATTGGAAACAGGTTTGAGTCTTGATTGCATGTTGTAAATTCTTGGAGCCTAAGATGATTTCAGCATTCAAACTTTGTTTTCACATAATTCCTTCTTCCTACTACACACACTTGATTTAACTTACACAGCAGTTCCCTGAAATTTCACTAGTACCAATAACTTGTGGCACTGTCAATAATCTTTCCTCTTCCTCCATATTGGACAGAACCTGTAGATTTCATTATGTTTGCCACGTTCTTTTTGAAAGCATCTCATATCTAGGTTTTATTATTCATTTTTTCCTGTTTCCCCAAACTTCAAAGATGAATCAAAATATTTCTCAAAGTTTGATTTGTTTTTTCAAAGTATATTTTAAAAATGAGATGTTTTCCTCTTGTACTCACAGTTGCACACATAAAATGTGAGGAAAAGATAATGGCTTTTTATCTTGGCCAACACCTAACAAGACTTCAGAAGTGAATATTCTTCAAAAGATGTTATTTTCACTAGCTAGCTAGCTACCTTAAATATTTGAGTCATTTGGAAATAATATTATATAAAACATTTCTTAGTAAAAATGAAAGGACTATACTACTTTGATATATAATGAAGGGACTATAACTGATTGATCACCTGAGAAGACAAAAGTTGACGTAGTTAAAACTACTGAGTAGAACTGTATGTATGCAGCTAGTGCTGAAATTAAAGAACTTATAAACCACAGATAGTTCTATTTTTAGTATCAGCAAAAAGCAAAGTGCTTTGCGAAATTCAGGCTATTTCTAACTGGGGCAGCAAGAAAATTGACTATAATAATTATCATGCATATAAAGCTTCCTTATAAGAAATAGAATAATAAATTAAGCTTAAATCACAAAGGAAGGATTCAGGCACAAAATAAATTAAAACTTCCTCTTCTCTCTAAAGGTCATTAAATAATGGGAAAAATTAATGAGGAAATTTTAAAAAATAGAAGTCTTATTCCTTCAGTACTTTTAGTAACAGGATTGGCATCTATTTATGTGATCTAGTGTAAACTCCAGTCAAGGAGTTGAACTGCACAAGTTCTTGAGAAATTCTTTTTTTTTAATTGAGATATTTATTATTGAACAACCATACAAGTTTTTAACAAAATAATATACAATGTGTATAGATTCTGGATATTAGAATTACTCCCAGGAGTGCCCCCCCCAATTACCCACCCTTATCCCTCCCTTCCCCTTCCCACAATATCTCTAAAAAAGTATTATGTTGTATAACATTACTCCTTATCTGGATTTAACACATGATAATAAACCATCTTTCTCATGTTATATTCAAAGAGCCAAGAGGATTAGAATGAACACATAAACAAAAGAATTAGATGCAGTAAAAGAAAAATAGCCATCGGGAAAGACAATACAGTGTTATTAAAAAAGAACATTCTTTTCTTTCTATGTTAACTTGTAGATATATAGAGAATACATGAAAACTTCTATGCAGATATTTGGGATGGATTTACTTGAAAATTTCAGAAGGAAATCACAATTTCTTGGTCAAATTTCTCAGACATTTTATTGATGAGATTATGCCACTAGAAGGCAAGTTCTTTATTTAAATTTTATTTTCAAATATTTGTTAAATGATCAATAATAATCTAATGGTAGAGGCATTGTGTGTGTCAGAGAGAAACAGAAAAAAGAGATCTGGAACACAGATTGCTATTATTAATGTCTTGCTTTTACCTATATTTATTAATAATGTTTTTCTTTTTTTACTAAGATATATACAGAGAGAAGTTCACTTCTCAGTGTTCGCATCACATTTTAAAAGAGAATTACATCATTGACCTAGAGGTGAAAAACATTGTCTCATGTTAGCTCAAACCTTTGATCTATCAACACACTAACAATATTATTCTTGACAGAGATCCAATGAATTTGAAATCTGATCTCTCTAAACCATTTATAGCTTTAAGCAATCCTCTCAGGCAGTCTTATTCTGTATTATGATTCCTTCTGGGGCAGATTTCTTACTATATCTCCATTAATAGGAAAGTAGTAGAATATCAATTTCTTTCAAAAATTTTGTCCCTAGACACATGTAACCATATTCAATAAAGAGTTTGCTAGAAAAAGTTAAACTTATTCACAATCAATTGCCCCTTTTATACTGAGCATATTCAATTGGGACTGGATTGATGGACATTTGTAGGATTAGACAGAAAATATACTGACTGAATATTTTAGAATTTAGTCTGAGTACACCTTCTCAAAGAATACAAAGTGCTAGAAATTCTAAGCAAGACCATGCTTTGAATAAATTTCAGAAATATTTACAAAGAGAAAAATATGCTATTTTGAAGGATGACTCTTGTTTTTGCTATACCTAAAATCCAATAACCTTATGAGGAAGAATTTTTTTTAAGGCTTAAAAAGTTCTTTTTTTTTTTAAGAGAGAAAGGGAGAGGGGGCATGTGGGGAAACAATTTTATATAGTTTTTCATGTGGCTTTCCCTGCTCAGACACTGTGTTCATGGTGCTGGGGTTTGAACCCGCATCCTTGCACATGTGAGGCAAGTGTGAAACTGCTGAGCCATTGCTCCTGCCTCTTAAAGATTTCTTGATAGTGAAATAACAACTCCCAGATTTCAGTACCATAGTCCAAGAGGGAGAAGGAAGGAATCACAATGGCCTCCATTAGTCAGTGTTGCACGTCTATTATTGCTCACTTAATTTAATTGCATATATGCTTACAGAAGAGTAAAGCATGCACAGCCTAATTAGAAAAGAAACTATTCATTTGGTGAGAATTACTATAATATTGTCATATTATTTTCTTACCTTACAGATGAAATTTCATTTTAAAGATTGTACCTTTAAATTCTATGTCCAAAATGTAAGTGACAGTTTTCAATATTTTCCCTTCAAATTGTCATTTAATATTTTATGCTAATAATATTTTGAAAAGCACAGTAAGGAGACAGCATATTTAAAACTGCCATTGTAGAATAAAATAAACATTTGAAGTGATTCTGAAAAACAAGAAGGATATTAGAAAGAATGAACCAATGAAAGGATTGAATTATAAATAAAGAGAAATGTAAAAGTTTTCAACGAGGCTGTACTCAGAAAAAATATAGATTGACCTCCACCAGAGTTCAATCACAGGTTTTTTCAATGATGCCATAATAATTTTTTCTAAGGGTATGGTGACACATTATGAATTATTTTTTTATCAAAACAAAAAAAACAACATGAATTACTCATAAGTAATTCAAGTGTCTTAATGCTGTGTGTGTTTACTTATACCATTCTTGTAATATGTACAACATCATCTGGACATCACTAAAAAAATTAAAAAGGGGAGAAAGAAGAATAAAATTCTAACTTTCATTAGAGAGACAACATGATGATTTTTAAACCTCAAAACAAGTTCTTCCTCTTAAAAACTAGTGGCCAGTTGCTTTCTCAAGTACTAGAGTAGGTGTTGTTGTGAAGATAGCCTGAAATATGTTTAGCATTTAAATTAGTAGACTAGATAGAGTAGATTGCCTTCTGTGATGTGAATAAGTCTTATCCAACAACTTGAAGGTCTCAAAATAAAATTCTGAAGTACCCTCCTCAAGAAGGTTTCTGCTTCCAGACTGCCTTGAGATTTGAGATTGTGGAATAAGTTCTTTCCTGGGTCTCTAGCCTACTGGCCAAATCTGAAGATTTTGGAATTATCAGTTACCCACTGTTACATGAGTCAATTCCTTGACATAAATCTCTCTCCCACACAACCACAAATACTCATCCTAATGGTTCTGTTTCTCTAGAGAACTCTGACTGATATAGAAGCCCATTCATTGATTTCAAATATTACAAAATGTAATATTTTGTTTCTGTTATTAATTCCATGGACTCTCATTTGTTTTTATGCTTATTAAAAGATTCAAATGTCAAAGTTTTCAGGATGTGACATTCCTAGAGAGCATGTCATCATTCACTTATTGAAGAAGAATTTATTGAAAGTAGACTAACACAGGGATTGTATCAGCAGCAACAAATATGGGAATGAGTAAGACAAAGTTTCTAATTTCAAGACATTTTCATTCCTACACAGATAAGTCAGAAACTCCTGAAAAATCACTAAATTTTTAAAATAAGTGTATATGAAATGATATCCAACATTAATAATTGCTTACAACATAACATTAAATTACTTGTAGTATAAGGAGATCTGTTTCTTGAAAGCAATTAATGATTTGAAAGCTTTCATCTAAAATTTAGCATCTATATTCTGTTAGCTTTCTGTCATTATAATAAGTACCTGAGACAATCAACTTAGAAAAGATTTATTTTGGATCACAATTTTTGTGTTTTCAGTCTGTAATTTGTTGGCCTTGTTGCTTTTACAACTGTGTTGAGGCAACACATCATGGTGGGAGCATGAAACACAGCAAAACAACTCCACCTCATGGTCAGGAATCAAAAGAGAAGATGAAAAACTGCAGAGGTAACACGAAGGCCTCTTCAAGGTCACGTCCCCAATGACCTGAAGAACTTCCAATCATCCCAACCACTTAAAGGTGCCACCACTTCCCAATAGATATGTACAGGACCAAACCTTTAACGCTTAAACCTTTGATGGACATTCCAGGTCCAAACTAGTATAAAATAATTTTTTGATTAATTCATTCTTTTCTAGACTCAATTTATATATTTCTTATATGTTCAAAAAATAAAGGACAGCTGGAAGAGAGGCAAAGCCATTGTAACTGCAATTTATATAGTTAATAGTCTGAAACTCAAAGAAATAACCTGATACAGAGGAGCCGGGTTTTCATTATTAAAATTTGAACTTGAATTCTAATTTTGAGCAAAAAGCACTCATTTTAAGTGTTTTTTATAAAGTAGTTGCATTTCTATCTCACATTCTGGTTTTTAGCTTCTGTTACTTTCCCTAATTGAGGACTTCATTATTTCTCATTGCAATTATACTTAACAGACTCTGAATATATTTCTTTCACCTCCAGGCTCTACTATCTTATAATCAGCCTACCTACCTATATGAATATGTAATGTCTCTATTCAAAATTTTTTAGCTATTTCATATCTCAAACAGAGTAAATCTCTGGTATCCCCACTCCCAATCTGAGCTCTTTATATATAACACTCCAAGACTAGAAAAATGACACTGGATACTCTAATCTTATACTCATCTCTCTTCACATTATATATACAGTTTATCTCTAGTGTTTTGGATACATTTATATTAAATTATCAGTTGAGTTTTTGATACATTTATATTAAATTATCATTTGAATTTATATATTATTCAAATTTCTCTTCTGAAAAAAATCACTGTTGCTTAAAATCTTGTATATGTTTCAAGATGTGGTTCAAATTACAGTGTTCTGAAAAGACTTCTTCAGTTCTCTGAGTTGTTCTTTTTTTTCCTTATGCTTATAAAACACTACGGTCACCATTATCTGTCTTCCTGTGTTGTAACTACTTATACTCTTCTCTCCTCTACTACAAGAAAAAATACCTCATTTATACTGTAGTTTCCCCAACCCATCATAGAAGAGTTGTTTAATAATTACTTGCAAAGTAATAATTCTTAGGCAAATATTTGACAAAGCATATGGATTTCTTCTTATAGGTCAGAAAAAAAAAACACGTATAAGAAGTAGCAAAATTTTCCAATCAATCAATAAATGAAATCTAAAATCCCATTCCTCTCAATAAATAGATACAATTTGGAAATATAATCTAAATTCTGACAAATGAACTCCTGAAGTCAACACATAGTTGCTGAAAATATCCTCCCATATAAGCTCTATAAATCTAGTTATTTCTCAGACACAAAATGTGTGAATCATTAAAAATGTAACCAAATCTTGGATATACAATGAAGGTCTACACTAATTACCATTAACTTTGTGTGTATAATCCAAGGAAAATAATATATCAATGAAAAGAGGCTGTTAGATCTAGTGTAGGTAGAATAAAAGTAAATTTAGTAACATTCAAGAAAGATCTTTGGCTTGTGAAAATATATCTAGTCAAATATTTTGAACCAGACTGAAGTCAATAAGATAACAAAACAGCTGATGCAATCCTTCACTATAGGATATGACTCACTTCAGGCCCAGAAACATTACAGATCTGCATAAGGCTGCATTCCAGACCCTGACTCCAAGCTGTTCCATAAGCATTCACGCTTTACACACCATGGAAAACTAGATGTGCTTGTTTCCCAGGCACTGGTGACACAACCACCAGACCTCAGAGCTTAGGTTCCTCCATTTATGCCCATGATTCAGAGAGACTCCATAGCTACTCCAGTGATATTCAAATCAAATAGCATGACCACTACTACTATAGGGTAGCTGACAACCTGGACCCAAAACCAAGAGGGATGTTTGTGCCACAACTTACTTGAATGGAGAAAAAGAGTTTGGGAGAGCCCTGAAATCTTCAGTACTGAAGGCTAAACTGCTGAGGCTGGGGGTGGGAGGAGTAGAACTCGGCAGTCAGCGTAGTTGGAATTTTGAAATGACAAAAAGGAAATCAGTCCTTTTTCTTTCAAAGGGGCAAGAAGCTCCAAATAAACATATGAATATCACCCTGACATAAATCTGACATCCCCTCTGCTAACAAAAAGTGTTCCAAAGATATAGACTAACCTTGTGCTGATAAAGATGCTTGTGGGCACAGATCAAAGACCAGAACTTCCAAGTCCATGCCCATGGGTATGGGGAAGAGAGGCAAAAATTAATGGAAAGGAAAAATGTTAAGAGACTATAAGAAGAGTGAATACACCCATGACTTAGATCTCTTGCTCTGAGGTCTCCTCTCATACTGGGGTAAGCCTGCTCTCCTCATTTATACTCTGCATTGTATTGTTTTTTTTTTATTTGATGGATATAGAGTTACAATTGAAGGGGAAACACTATCAAACATTCAAGAACAAATGTATATATACTTAGTTATTCAGGGCTAATGCCATGTCATGGATGCCCAGCTTGGGTTCCCCATGTTACTGTTTCCCGCAGAAGTTTCTATTACTTTGTTATATAAAATTTGTCTGCTTGCTTCCCTCAGTGTCTCTCAGATTCACTCTTTGACTCCAGGAACATGAATCCAATTTCCTCCAAAACAGCATAATTGCTATGTTCTTAGGGGAGTCACAACTACAACAACCAACCCAACTGGTGTCCTCACATCCACTCATAAGGGAAGTTGTTCCCCAATTTAAACCAGTTGATATATTCTGGAAGAGATAATGGTGCATTAAACATGCAGATATGGCAGAACAGCAATAAACATTAAAATAAACAGAAAAGACACAATGAACAATATAATTTTCCAATAATAGAAAACAAAGAAAAGGACATAGATGGACTGCCTGACAGAAATAAAATATTTTATTAAAGTGAAGAAAACTTAAAAAGAATAAAGAGAAACTGTTTGATTAAATGAGGAAAATAATGTTAACAAAACAAAGAGTTTAAAATAGAAATCATACACAAAAAGAACCAAACAGACATTCCTCTACTTTTAAAAAATTTTATTGAGGAGT
This sequence comes from Aplodontia rufa, assembly GCA_004027875.1. Taxonomy (NCBI): domain Eukaryota; kingdom Metazoa; phylum Chordata; class Mammalia; order Rodentia; family Aplodontiidae; genus Aplodontia; species Aplodontia rufa. The sequence continues at coordinate 25,220 of PVKS010004755.1, forward strand.
TGTGTTGTTGTACAATCATAAATGCATATGTAGGAACAATATGATATCCACTTGATCCTAATCCAGCATCACCCCACATGGCCCATACCCCAGACTCATGACTCTTTTATATTTCCCTGTATAACAAGTTATAAATGTCTATATATAAGCATTTCAGTTTAATTACATCCCACCAATTGGTTCTTGACTTTAATTCTTTCACTTTGGGAGTTTTGATTAGAAACCCATTGCCTACTTCCATATGCTGAAGTGTTGCTCCTAATTTTTCTTCTAGCATTTTTGTGGGAGTTGGTTTAATTCCTTTAGTTTCTTGATCCATTTTTATTTGGTTTTTGTGTAAGGTAAGAGATAAGGATCTAATTTTAAATTCTAGCAAATGGCTGTCCAGTTTGTCCAGCACCATTTATTGAATAGGCTCTCTCTCTTCCATGTTATATTTTGAACCCCTTTGTCAAGTATCAGTCATTTTAGAATTATGGGGTTTGTCTCACAGTCTTCTCTTCATTAGTCTTCATGCCTATTTTGATACCAATACCATGCTGTTTTTGTTACTAGAGATTTATAGTACCATTTCAGATCTGGTAACCATCAGTTTCATTTTTCTTGCTTAGTAATGTTTTGACTATTATGGGTTTCTTGTTGTTCCAAATGAATTTGAGAATTTTTTTTCTATATTGGTAAAGAATGACATTGATTACCTTGATGGGATTGCATTAAATCTGTATAGTGCTTTTTGCAAAATGACCATTTTAATTATATTAATGATGTCTAACAAGAACTTGAAAGTCTTGGTAATGTCTCAGGTCTTCTTCAGTTTCTTTCTTCAATGTTGATAATTCTCATTGCAGAGGTTTTTAGTTCCCTTGTTAGATTCATTCCCAAGTATTTTATTCATTTTCAGGATGTTGGGAAGGGGACTGATTTCCTCATTCCTTATTCTGTTCTATGACTGTCAGTGTAGGGGAAAGCTAATGATTTATGAGTGTTCATCTTGTAGCCTGCCACTTTGCTAAATCTGTTTATTAGCTCAAGCAGTTTTTTGGTGGAGTTTTTTGGGTCTTCCAGATACAGGATCATGTCGTTGGCAAAAAGTTATAGTTTAACTTCCTGTCTTCCTATTCTTATCCCTTTGAATTTCTTCTCTTGCCAGATTGCGTGGGTAAGTGTCTGGAGGACTATAATGAATAAGTGATGAGAATGGGCAGCCTTGTCTTGTTCCTGAGTTTAGTGGAAATGCTTTCAGCTTTTTTCCAGTTACTAGCTATGGGTTTGCAATATGTGGCCTTAACATAGTTAAGATAAATTCCTTTGATCCCTTTCTTCTCCATAGTTTTGAGCATGAATAGGTGCTGGATTTTATTGAAAGCCTTTTCTGTATCAATTGACATGATGATATGTTTTTAGTAATTAATTCTATTTAAGTGATGAATCCTATTTATTGATTTGAGTATGTTCAAACAGCCTTGTGTCCCTGTAATGATGCCCACTTGATCATAATGTATTATCTTCTTGATGAGTTTTTGAATGTAGTTTACTAGAACTTTTAAAGGATTTTTGCACCTATGTTCCTCAGGGATATTTGTCTGTTATTTTCTTTCTTTCTTTTTTTTTTTTTTGTTTTTTGATGTGTCTTTGTTAGATTTTAGTATTAGGGTTATGGTTGCCTCATAAAAAGTGTTTGGGAGAGTTTGCTCATTTTCAATTTCTTGGAATAGCTTAATAAGGAGAGGTGTTAGTTCCTTCTAATAGGTGTGGTAAAACAGTGGGGAATCCATCAGGTCCAGGCATTTTTTTCTTTGTAAGGCTTTTAATTGCTATATTCATTTTATGTCCTATTAATAGGGTGTAGAGCCTTTCAAATTGTCCGGTGTCAATTAAGGGATGTTGTATGCGTCTAGAAATATGTCCACGTCTTCCAGATTATCTGATTTATAGGAGTATCATTTTTCACAATGTGCTTGACAATCTGTTGGATTTCCATGGGGTCAGTGTTGATCACTGCCTTTTCATTGGTGATTTAGTTGATTTGCTTCAATTCCATCCTTATTTTAGTGAGATTGACTAAGGGTTGGTCAATTATATTTGATTTTTCAAAGGACCAGAAATTTATTTCATTGATTCTTTTTATTGTTTTATTAGTTCTTGGTTTAATTGATTTCAGCCCTGATCTTGATTATTTCCTGCCTTCTATAGGCTTTGGGATTAGATTCTTGTTCCTTTTGTAGAGATTTGAGGTGGAGCATAAGCTTATTTATTCTCCTGATTTTTAATGCAGGCACTTGGTGCTATAAATTTTCCACTTAAGAATGCTTTCATGCTGTCCCAGAAGTTTCTTTGTGTCTTTACTCTCATTCACTTCCAAGAATTTTTTTATTTCTGCTGTCATGTCTTCTTGAATCCTTTCTTCATTTAATAGGGTATTATTCAGTCGCCATGTATATGTTTGTTTTCTATTACAATTCTTGCTTTTAATTGGTAGAGTCATGGCCCCTTATCTGATAGGATACATGGGATAATGTTTATCTTTTTAGATTTGCTATGATTTCCCTTGCAAACTACAATATTATCTATTTTAGAGATAATATTTAGAGTGCAGCTGAGAAGAAAGTATATTAAGTCAATTTGGGGTGGAATATTCTATAGATGTCTGTTAAGTCAATTCGATATATGGATTTGTTCAGGCTAGAGATCCCTTAATTGTTTTTTATTGCTTTGGTAATCTATGTTTTGGTGATAGAGGAGTATCAAAGTCTCCATGTGTTATTGTGTTGAGGTCTATAAGTGGTTTTATATCATGGTCTGTTTTTTCTACACACAGACTTGGGAGCATAGGTGTTTGACGCATATATATTTACTGTGGTTATATCTTTCTGTTGTATTGCTCCCTTTAATAGGATGTTCTTTCTCTCTTCTGATTAGTTTATGGTTGAAATCTACATTATTGAATGTTAGTATTGAAAAACCAGCTCACTTTCTTGGGCTTTAAACCTGGTGGATTTTTTTCCCATCCTTTCACCCTCAATCTGTGGATGTATTTGGCTTTAAGACAGGTCTCCTGTAAGCAGCATTCTGTTGTATTTCGTTTTTTATCCAATCTGTTAATCTATGTCTTTTGACTCATACATTGAGATTGTTTCCATTTAGTGTTAGGATAGTTAGGAGGTTTTGCTTCATAGACATTGTTTTATCAGTGAGTTCTGTATTGTCATGGTTGTCTTTTTATTGAATTTTGTCTGTGGGTTTGAGGATTGTTTGCTTGTTCTTCTATCAGGAGTTTCTCTCTGAGACTTCTTTGTAATCTTGATTCTGTTCATGAATGCTGCAAGTTTGTTTTATCATGAAATAGTCCTATTTCCACTTTGAATTTCTAGGTGATTTTGCTGGGTATTGTATTCTTTTTTTGTTAAGAAATTTAGTTGTTGTACAATCAAAATGCATCCAAAGTAATAATATGATATGTGTATATTTTTAAATCACATTTACCCCCTAGGTCCTTCCCTATACTCCCCTCCCCCATCAGCTCCCTCCTCAGTCCTTCCCAATACATATCTATGATTTCCCTAGATTATGTGTTGCTACTCCTTGCTGGGTCTAATACATGAGATTGGTTGCCTTTCTCGCAGGCCTGGGTTTAGCTCCAGTCTCCACAGTTGGGTGAAGACATTCTACCCTTAACTCTCTGGGTTAGGCTAACTGGGTATTATATTCTTAGCCACAGGTTTTGGTCATTCAGAGATGGAAATATGTCCTTCCAGCATCCTTTGGCCTATAGGGTCTGAACTGAAAAGTCAAAGGTGATCCTTATTATTTTGCCTCTGAATATGATTTTATATTTCTGTCTTGTAGCTTTTAATATTCTTTCATTGATTTCCCTATTATACACTTATGAATATCATATGTCTTGGTGAGCTTCTTATTTGATTAGGCCTATTGGGTTTCTTATATGTTTCCTGGATGAGCCTATGAAACTCCATTTAATATGGGATAATTATTCTTTAATTATTTCATTGAGAATGTTTTTATGCTACTCATTTGCATTTTGATTTCTTCTTGTATCCAAATTACTCTTCTATTTTTTCTTCTGATTTCATCCCAGATATTTTGAAAATTCTGCTCATGCATGGTGAGGTTTTTTTTTTTTTCTTTTTTGTCATCCATGCATTCAAGCTTACTCAGCCTATCCTCATTGTTGGAATTTCTTACCTCAAAGCATGTGATTCTGTTTTCCACACAATTTAGTCTATTGTATTCCTCCATCATTCCTCTGATGTGATCGATTGCAAATTTTAACTCTGTTACTTCCTTTTTTTACTATGTCTATTTCTTTGATAATAGAGCTGCTCATGTCTTGCATTTTCTGTTAGTCCTTCATTAAATCTTATTTTAGTTCATTGCTCTTTTTAGTAATCAGATCGTTGATAATTTTTTCTAGGTTTTTATACTGCTCCTTGCCTGTGGGTTCTTTGGTAGGGGAGTTGTGGGTTTGAGGTGAACCTTTTCTAGTTTCAGTGTTTATTTTTGAAGAGCTTCTTCTGGGTCTTTGGATTGAGGTTCCCTATGTAGAGGTAAGGCAGGTCTCTGAGTGCTTCTTCCTTGTAGTTCAGTGTGTGGGGGGGTCTGATACCACCCCTCTTATGACCAACTTTTTCCAGAAAGCTGCTGCTTCTTGGATTCTTATTTTGCTACATATTTTGTTTCTAGGCTCCAGGGCACAGATCTGTAATGTGTTGAGGGGCTGAATCATTGAAGTGCAGCAGGGGTGCATTGTTGGGTCCTTTTTTATCTCAGAGGTGTGGGCCTGGCCAGAACAGGCCTTCCTGTGTGCCACATGGGACCTGTGATCTTCGGCACCAGGAGTAGATGCAATATTACTTGAATGGGTGGGTATTTGCTGCAGCTTGGCAAATCTGGGAGGGGTTCCTTGGGGTGTCCTGGGCACCTGCTGGCCTGGGACCAGAGGCCTGGGCCTGTGCTGCTGCTGGGTGGCTCCAGGCTGGAGGTTCTCTGAGTATCCTGGGTCCCTACCTGTCAGCCTAGGTCCAGAGGCCTAGGCCTGCATGGCAGCTGGGTGGTTCTGGGCAGGGTACTTGGGGGCATCCTTGGTGCTTGCCAGTTTGGGACCATAGGCCTGGGTTCAAGATGTCTTAAATTGTTTGAATATTTATTACCTCATCAATCAGCATTTCCAAAGGTAGGGTGGTTTTCAGGTGTATCTGATTCAGTAACTGAGTTATCAACAAATATCCAGAGTCTTTCCATCTCTCCACTGTTCTGGCCCCCTCAATGGCTTACTATTAGGTTTTTAGCCAAGCTGCAATACTTCAAAATACCTAGGCATGGACATGTAGAGATAGGAGGTATAGTATCACTTAATGAGGGTATGTCTCCTTTTGTTTAAGTTTTTTTTTTTTTTTTAGCATAATGCTGTGCCTCTTTCACTGTTCCTTGAGAGTTATACTTTGGCTAAACTTGATACAGAATGACTAGATATACATGTTATTTTTCTGATTGAATACACAAATGTCACTTTCATGATGAGATGAAACAGGAATGGTAGGGCTTTTCAGAAACTAGAGTTCTGGCTAGAGATCATGCACTTTTCTTCCACAATACAGTGAACAGTGCCCACAACCCTGTGATGAAGAAACTACTGGGCTGACCTGGTGAAGAATTTCTAAGGTTCTTGGGGTTTCCACTCTTCTTTTTTTTAATTCATTAAAGACAGTCTTACATTTAGGAGGGAATATTGTCATATAATCAAGAACAAATGTATAATGACAGAGCAAACCAAAGCTCATGCATTCTCTGGTTTCCCCCTTTGGGTTCTTCATGATTCCATGTTTGCCCCTACTTAACTCCCATGTTAATTATACTTCTTATGGCAGTCGAAGGTTCCCCACTGGGTTGATTCGCCCATACTCCCTCCCTCCAGACTCCTTGATATTCTTCCTATGCTCTACCACCCTCCCTGTAACCCTTCCTTCATCCCCCAGCATCAGAGGCAAGGTTCCTGCTGCTCCTGTAAAAATTCATACATGTTGAGGTTATTATTAACTTAGCCATCTATCATACCGTTTCCAATTGTATTCTAGCTTCCACAAGTGAGAGAAAATATTCTGCCCTTGAGTCTCTGAGTTTGGAATATTTCACTTAGAATAATTTTTCCACCTCCATCCATTTGGCCGAAAATGCCATAATATCATTTTATCTAAGAGCTAGAATTCCATTGTATATATGTACCACAGTTTTTGAATCCACTTGACAAGTGAGGGGCATCTGGGTTGGTTCCATAGTTTAGCTATAATAAATTGAGCTGCTGTAAACATTGAAGAAGCTGTATCTCTGTAATATGCTGATTCTTGCTCTTTTGGGAAGATACTCAGGAATGGGATAACTGGGTCATAAGGTGGTTCCAGCCCTGGTTTTTTTGAGGAGTTTCCACACTACTTTCCAGAGTGGTTGTACAAGCTTGCATTCCCACCAACAGTGTGATAGTGTTCCTCTCTTCCCACAACACCTCCAGCATCTGTCATTGTATTCTTCATTTTTGCCAGTCTGACAGAAGTGAGGTGGAATCTCAGTGAGGTTTTGATTTGCATTTCTCTGATTCTAGTGAAGTAGAGCATTTTCTCATATATTTATGGGGTTTTTGGATTTCCTTCATTGAGAAATTTCTGTTTAGCTCCCTAGACCATTTATTGAATGGATTTTTTGTGGTTTTGGTGTTCAGTTTTTGAGTTCTTTGTATAGTCTGGATATTAGCCCTCTGTCTGAGGTGTAGAAAGCAAAGATTTTCTCCCATTTTGTAGGTTCTCTCTTGACACTCTTGACTAATTCTTTAGCTGTGCAGAAGTTTTTTAGTTTAATGGAATCTCATTCATTTATTCTTGGCTTTAATGATTGCACTATGAGAGTCTTGTTAAGGAAGATAGTACCGACACCTATGTTGTGTAATGTTGATCCTGTTTTTTTTTATTTTTTATTCAACCAATTGTATAGTTGCTGGTTTAATTCCCAGATCCTTGAACCATTTTCATTTGATTCTTTTACAGGGTGAGTGGTAAAGATCCAATTTCATAGCTCTGCATATGGCTGTCCAATTTGTCCACCACCATTTGTTAACAGGCTGTCCTTTTTCCACACTGTGCTTTTGTCCCCTTCATCAAATTTTAGATGGTTAAAGATTTGAGGGTTTGTCTTGGTATCTTCTATTCTGTTCCATTGGTGTTCATTTCTGTTATGATAGCAGTACCATGCTGTTTTTATTACTATAGCCTTATAGTATAATTTCAGGTCAGGGATTGTGACACCTCCTGCTTCTTCTTTCTTTCTCAGTAATGTTTTGGCTATTCTGGGCCTTTTATTATTCCACATGAATTTGAGAATTGCTTTTTCTATATCCTTGAAGAATGTCATTGGTATCTAGATGGGGATTGCATTGAATCTGTATAGAACGTTTGGTAGAATGGCCATTTTGATTATATTGATTCTGCTTAACCAAGAACATGGAATATTTTTCCATCTACTCAGGTTTTCTGCAATTTCTTTTTATAATGTTCAATAGTTTTTGTTGTAGAGGCCCTTTATATCCTTTGTTAGATTCATGCCCAAATATTTTATTATTTTGGAGGAAACTGTGGATGGGACAGACTTCCTGATTACTTTTTCAGTGGAATTGTGAACGGGAGTATAGGAAAACTAATGATTTGTGAGTGTTGATCTCATAGCCAGCCACTTTGCTGAAATGGTTTATAACCTCTAGAAGTCTTTTGATTGAGCTTATTGGGTCTTCTGTGTATACTATCATGTCATCAGCAAATAGAGACATCTTGACTTCCTCTTTTCCTATTCGAATTCCTTTGACTTCCTTCTCTTCTCTGATATTTCTGGCTAGGGATTCAAGGACCATATTGAATAAGAGATGTGTAAGTGGACATCCTTGCCTTGTTCCTGAATTCAGTGGAAATTCTTTCAGTCTTTCTCCATTAAGCATAATGTTAGCTATGGGTCTGTCATAAATGACTCTTACAAAATTATTTTCTTTTGATCCCTATCTTCTTCAGAGTTTTGAACATAAATGGGTGCTGAATTTTATCAAAGGCCTTTTCTGCATTAGTTGAGATTATATGATTTTTATTTTCAATTCTGTTTAATTGGTGAATTACATTTATTGATTTGCATATGTTGAATCAGCCCTGTTTTCCTGGAATGAAGCCCACTTGATCCTGATGTTACATCTTTTTAATGTATTTTTGGATCCGAATAGCTACAATTTTATTAAGGAGCTTTGCGTCTATGTTCATCAGGGAAATTGGTCTGTAGTTTTCTTTTCTTGGTGTGTGTTTGTTGGGTTTTGGTATCAGGGTTATATTTGCTTCATAAAAAGTGTTTGGGAGGGTTCCAACCCTTTCAATTTCATGGAAAAGCTTATAGAGGACCAGTGTTAATTCTTTTGTAAAAGTCTGAAAGAATTCTGCCTTGAATCCATCAGATCCAGGGCTTTTCTTTTGGGGAAGGATTTGATTGCTTTTTTTATTTCACTACCTGAGGTTGATTGGTTTAGAATTTCAATGTCTGCCTGTGTTAATTTGGGAATGTCATGTATGGCAAGATATTTGTCTATTTCTTCCAGATTATCAAACTAGGAAGAATATATTTTTTCAAAGTAAGTGATCATCTCCTGGATTTTGTTTGAGTCAGTGGTGATATCTCCATTTTCATGTTTGATTTGTTGATTTGCTTCACTTCGTTCTTCCTTTTGGTAAGGTAGGCAAGTGGTCTGTCGATCTTATTTATTTTTTCAAACAACCAACTCTTTGTTTTGTTAATACTTTGCATTGTTTTTCTGTTCTCAATTTCATTGATTTCAGTTATGATCTTTGTTATTTCCTGTCTTCTATTAGGTTTGGGATTAGATTGTTCCTCTCTTTGTATGGATTTGAGTTGGAGCATTAGACTATTTATTTGGGATCTTTCCTGATTTTTGATGAAGGCACTTAGTACTATAAATTTTCCTCTTAAGAAAGTTTTCATACTATCCCAGAGATTTTGATAGGCTATTTCATCATTCTCATTCATTTCCAAGAATTTTCTAATTTGTATTCTCATTAACTCTTTTATCCATTCTTTGTTTAAAAGGATATTATTTAATTTCCAAGTACTTGATTAGTTTCTGTTGTTTTTTCTTGCTGTTAATCCTGTCTGACAGGATACCCGGGACTATATCAACTTTTTTATATTTGTTAAGGTTGTATTTGTGGATTAGGATGTGGTATATTTTGGAGAAGAATCCATGAGCTGCTGAGAAGGTGAACTCAGCCAATTTGGGATGGAATGTTCTGTAAATGTCCATTAAATCCAGTTGATTTTTAGAGTTGTTTAGGTTAGAGATATCTTTGTTGATTTTTTGCTTTGACGATCTGTCTATTGTTGACAATGGTGTTTTAAAGTCTCTCAGTATTATCGTGTTGAGATCAGTGAGAGGTTTAATGTCCTTGAGTACTTTTTCCTTATATTTGGGAGGATCGTAGTTGGGGGCATAAATGTTAAGTATCATTATGTCTTCTTGATGAATTTTTCCTTTTACTATAATTTAGTGGCCTTCTTTGTCCTTTCTGACTAATTTTTGGTCAAAATTAACTTTGTCGGATATAAGGATCACAATGCAAGTTTGCTTTTTGGGACCACAAGCCTGGTAGACATTTTGCCAAATTTTCACCTTCAGTCTGTGTCTATTTTTTATTGTGAGGTGTGTCTCCTGTAGGCAGCATATTGTTGGATTTTAGTTTTTGATCCAGCAAGCCAATTTGTGTCATTTGATTGGGGCATTGAGCCCATTGACTGTCAGAGTTAAAATAGGTACGGGAATCTGAGTTCCTGAGGTTGTGACTATAGCTGTGTTTTGCATCATCTTGGATATCTTTCAGTGTGTTTTGTGATTATTGACTTTCTTCTGTTTATGAACTTTGGAAGTTGTTTACATGTTCCCCTGAATGAAGTATGTCCTTGAGAGTTTTCTGTAGTGCAGGCTTTGTGTTCATGTACCTTGGTAGCTTGAATTTATCATTGAAGTATTTAATTTCACTGTCACATTTTGCAGGGTATAGTATCTTTGGCTGAAAATTACTTTCTTTCAAAATTTGAAAAATATCATTCCATGCTCTTCTGGCCTCTATTGTCTGATCTAAGCAATCCGTAGTAATCCTTATTGGTCTGCCTCTGAATGTGATTTGGTGTTTTTTCCTCTCTGATTTTAGGATTCTTTCCTTGGTTTATCTGTTATTCATTTTGTAAATGATGTGTCTCAGTGAATTTCTCACTTGGTTAAGTCTGTTTGGTATCCATAGGCACTCTGAATTTGATTTTCTGGATCTATTCTGACATGGGAAAAATTCTCCTTAGCAATTTCTTTCAGAAAATTCTTAATGCCCTTTATTTATTTTTCAGTGTTTCCTTCAATACCAATTATTTTCATGTTATTTCTTCTCATCCCATCAAATACTACTTGGAAGTTCTAATCATGCTCAATAAGCTTTTTTTTCTTGACTGTCCTCCTTGAACTCAATGTTGCTCAGCCTGTCTTCATTGTCTGATGTTCATTTCATTTTTTTACTGAGTATACTCTGGTATTATTATGTTCCAATGAGCTTTCAATTTGGTTGTCAGTATTTATCAATTCTAAGAGTTCTGCTACATCTCTTTTCAGAATGTCTAGCTCTGTATAGATGTGGTCTCTCATCTTCTGAAATTGCTCCCTTTTCTCTTTCCTTAAATCTTTTAATTCTTTGATTGAATTACTAATCATATTGTTTGTATATTTTTCTAGGTTTTCATCTAGGACCCCAACTATGGATTCCTTGGATGGGTTGAGGTGGAGGATTATTTCCCTTTTCCCTCTTTTTTAGTTACAGGGAGTGTGACTTGAGGTCCAACACTGAATAATTCATTTGGGGGGCTTTTTAGATGGTATCAGAGCTTTTTATCTCTTTACTTAGTGGGGCTGGATTACAATTTGGGTAGCACGATTCAATAGCTGTCACTCCAATCTGTGAAGTATTGTGGACCTTTAGATTTTCCAATACCTCAGAGGATTGGGGGTAGAAGTCAGTAAATGCAGCCAATGCATCCAACAGACAATGTCAACTGTATCTGTTACTGTGTTGATTAGCATCTATAGAAGCAATTGGATTAGCAATTTTCTTCCTTGATAGTTCTTATACTGTACTTGCTTAGCAAGCAAATACCCATTTTCTAGTATGATTTTCACTTCAGTTTACCAGGACCTCTGCAGGTGAGGGGAAAAAGTTTAGAGAGCAAAGGAAATGAGGTAGGAAGATAGTGTGGAACTTGTGAATTAGGATATAGAGCTACATGATAGTAGAGATGATGTAGGTTATTCTGCTAAAAATTAGGTAAAGATAGAAATGGGATGGGAGTGGTAATGATTTTAAGGGAGGATGAGAGATCAGAATACAGTTTAGGAATTTGCAGAGTAAAGGGAAGTAGAGGGTAGTAGACACTGGGGGTCTTTTCAGCCCAAATAGACTGAGAACTAGTTTGCAATATTGCAGACAGCCACAGATCAAACCATAACCATATGGAAACAGCAAACAAACACAACAAATCACAGCAACAGTAAAAAAAAAAAAAAAAAAAAAAAAAAAAAAAAAAAAAAAAAAAAAAAAAAAAAAAAAAAAAAAAAAAAAAAAAAAAGCAAACAAAAAATACCTACACCCAGGAAAACTAATTCTAAGAATAACAACAACAACAACAAAGGAATTGGGAAGGTTATGAATTATTACCACCAAGGTCAAAAGGTACCATGAGGATATGTGTTCATAACTGACTTCTAGGTGGAGTCACTTCTCAATTGAGTGTGTTGGAGGGAATGAATTTTGGTTCTCTCAGCTGACAGAGATATTCTCAGGAGATCTCCCAGTAATTTTCTCCTGTGGAGGGGTTGCAAACATTCACCTTCCCTGCTTCCTATGAGAACAGACTTCAGGGCCATCTGAGTTGCACTCTTGGGCAATTTAGCATCTGCCTGCCCAAACTTTTGTCCCACTTCAACTGGGGACCCAGGAGCTGCTGGGAGTCTTGTGGATCCTGGTGCAGCTGTAAGGGACTCTTGTTATTCCAAGGAGAGTGGCCAGCCTGAACTAAGTTCATTTTTGCCCCACTTTTGGTTGTCTTGAGGTCCCCACTTTCCCCAAGAGTTGATTTGTGGGGCAATCACAACCCTAGCAAGAGGATTCTGGCATGAAGGAGATACCAACCCAGCTAGACCAGTGTTTTTGGAGGTCTCCAATGCAACCACTGGGGGATGTGGAAGCCAAGTACCACTTGGAGTGCCCAAGACCTATGGGACTACTTCTGTTCAAAGAATTCAGGGTCTGAAATTAAAGGAAAGCATTGGAACCAGGCTGCCTCTTCTATTCATAGGTCATTGAGGTTGACGCTAGCCTCTGCCCCACCTTAGAATTTCATGCAGTATCTGTTGGACCTGCAAAACGAACTCCCCCAAGGTTGTTTAAGTCCTATAAAGCAGAATTCTGGTCTTGGACTTGATTTGCAGATCAGATGTGTGATGAGGTGGGAGGGAAGCCTCTAAATGGGACTTCCTGGACCAGTAGGGAGGGTCCACCAGGCCCACAAAGTCCCCAGGGCAGATGGTCAAAACAATGGGGACCTGAAGCTGCTCCTCTGGACTGAGTTCCCTATTCTGCTCTGGATCTGGTGGTTTTGGGTTCACTCATCATGAGGTGGTTTCCTGTACTGCCTTCCAGGAGGTTTCAAAATGACAGTGCCGCCCTGCCTCTTCACGTGATCAGTTTCAGGGGACTCTAATTTGTGTGTATTAAAACAGTCTCTTGGTTCTTGCAGCTACTACAGCCCTAGAGCACTGAAGTCCCACACCAGGCTCTGCTGAGCTCTCACAGTGTGTCTGAGTTTATTTAAATGTGCGCAGCTTCCTCCCCTCTGGGCAAATTCCCAGCCTGCTGCCAGTTGGGTAGCTGGCACTGGAAAATTATTATTTTGGATTTCCTGTACTTTTGGCTTGTCTAGGGCTCCATGTCACTAAATTTTCTTATTTGGATAATAATGAATTTGGGGAGAAATTTTGCTGTTCATCCACCTCACAGTAAGGAACTTCTCCCACCATTGGTATCCTGCAATCACAGAGAGATTTTTCATTCAGCTCTGTCACAGGTAACTATGATGAAAATTCTCCCTCTCTCTTCCTTAAAAAAAAAAAAAAAGATTTGTCAGTATTTAAACCAGTGAAATAAATCAGGTGTTTTCTATGTTAGCAACAAACAATTGGAAATTTAATTATGAACCATTATTTTTGCAATATTAATGAAAACAAGTAAGTGCTTGGTTATTATTTTTTTAAAATGTGAAAGATCTGTACATAAAACATTAGAAAACATTGGTGGGAAAATGTAAAGACCTAAATGATGCGATACTCTACATTCATGAATCAGAAGATTTATTAAATCAGAAGATTTATTAAATCAGAAGATTTATTAAATTTATTATTAAAATAAAATTTTTCTCCAAAATGATCTATAAATTGAATGTAATCTCATTTGTAATACCAGAAGACTTTTGTCAAAATTGACACACTGATCGTGAAGTTATATAGAAATGCAAAATTGTTCTAGAAATATCAAAATAATTTTAGGAAAAAAGAGAGAGAATTGGAGGACTTATGCCACTGGATTTCAAGATACAAAGCAACAGTAATCAAGGCATTGTGATATTTATAGAAGTCTTACAATGTAGATTAATGAAACTGTAAAGACAGGTCACAAACCAAAACATAAAGACATTTGATGTTTGAAAAACCAGGCAACTACTTTAATGGAGATGAAAAATAGCCTTTTCAACAAATAATACAGAAACAAATAGTTATGTGCATAAAAAATAATAAAACTAATGACTATAATTTGTTAAGCAAAATATTTTAATTTTGTTATTTTTTGTTAATCAACCAATTATTTTGTTTAATTTTTGTGCCACTGATTTCTGCCTAAGAAACCTTTTCTTACTTCCAGCAAAGAGAATTGTCTATATATTTTTTTCAAAACTCAGTATAGATCTATGGGGAAATAAGCCTCATTTAAAACTGGGCAAAATTATTTCACCAATAAATGGTATACAGGTGACAAAAATGTGAAAAATGTGCTCAACATCATTAGTAACAAGGAAATTAAAAATGAAAACTAAAATAAAATTACACATAACCCCATAAAATGGCAAAAGTTAACCAAAGCAATTATCAAATGTGTATTAAAATTGAACAACTGATTTGGAGAACAATTTGTTTCCTATTAAGTCATAGGTATGCTTACCATTTATGCAGAATATCAAGAAACAGAAAAGGTTCACAAAGAGAGTTACACATAAATATTCACAGTCAGATTATTCTCAGTAAAAAAGAAAAACAGTCCTAATTTCAATTACCCGGTAAGTAAAGGAGAGAACAATATTCAGCAACACAAAGACATGATTAAATAAAATATACAGATGAGTGAAAGGAGCCTAGTAGGGACTACTTCAGTCTATTGTGAGAGGAAGCAGTTTGACTGATGCCTAGGACAAAGAAGGCATAAAACTGGGGTAAGCACATTAAAATACAAGAGACTTTGCCTTTCCTTACATGACTCCGGACTTATTAGGCAAGTGTTGTCTGCCGTACTCCCTCATCCTTATGGATGAGAAGGCTTATTCTCAGGAGGCTTCTGAGACTTTATTTGCTTACAAGCTTTCCAGATTTATCCTAGATGAGTTTTAATTCCATCAGGGAATGCACATTAAATTCAAATTAGAATATCATTGACATTCATAGAAGTGTTTTGCTTAAGGGAAACATCTCAGGACAACTTTAGCATTACTCTGAGTGATAATTAGGGTGCAAAGAAACCTATCACATAGTAGGGAGTCAGATCCCAGCAAAAGGACTGATCAAAGAAATATGTACAAAAATGATATTAATTACCCTTTTAAAGAGGGGGAAGCAATTGTTATTGCAACAACATTTATGTTCTAATATTCTAGATTCTGTTATTAATATTTTAAAGGAAAACATCTAAGATAAAACTGACATACATAGAATGTTTCAGCTTATATGCAAATAGTCAATCCTGTCTTATTTTCTGTGGTCTGATTTCTACTGATCTATAGTTGAAAGTATAGGTTCTATAAGGTAGAAATTATGTAGATTCCTCCTTTTTTTATTTTTATTGAGTGGAGGATAACAAACAGGTGACTGTGTCTGCCTTAGGTTTTTCCATTCACACCTCACCTTTCTTACCCGTCATTGGAATAAAGTGCAGCATAAGGCACCCTTCCTGTCTTAGGTTGATAAGGGGGTTGAAAGGATTTTCCCGTCACTGACTACCAGCCCCTTGAGCTTGTATTGCTGACTCATGGTCATCAACTCTGAGGGCAGCATAGGCTTGCTTGATCCCTTCCATGCCTTTTTACCGCAGGACCAATCACAAAGCACATAATAATGACACTGGCCACTCTTCCCCAAGACTTAGCCAAATTGCTCAGGTAGCCAAAACTTAGTCCAGGCAGGTTACAAATACACATAGACCCAATGTCCACCAAAATGTCCATTTGTTAGACCCAAAGTCCACCAAAATGTCCATTTGTTCTTACAGTAGATAAATTTGTTGGTTAGGTCAATAGTCCAAATGTGCAGGTGTTGATCCTAATTTGTGAAAGCCTTTGCAGCTGAGCTGGACAAGTTGTTCAAGATCCACCATCAGCACAGTCACTGCCAGGGCTGTAGCAGCTGCAGCTAAGATGTCAAAGTCTCTCTAATTACACCGAAGCAGGACCGGCAGGTTTTCTTCCCCGGTCTGTATCTTTCTCTCAAGGAAGCTACCAAAGGTTCTGGAAAAACAACTCAAAAACCTTTACGTAAACACATTCTAACTCACCCTGAGTTTTTACAAACAGCAACAAGATGACTCTGGGGCAACTGATGAAATGGGGTAAAAACCAGACCCCCAACAATTTCCCACTTTATATTTTTAAGTCCACAATGCCTTGACCCTTTTAATTTTTGCATTCTGATGCAATCTTTACAAAATATTCTCAATCACTTCAAACCTTTCATACCTTTTGCACATAAAGTCACACCTGTTAGAGTTTTAAGTCCCATCAATCTTGCTTTCTTTTAGTGAAGAGCTAAATCAAAGCAATCTTAAATTACCCTTTTTAGTTTTCAACTTAAAAAGTATATCTAGCAAACCCAAATATATTACCTTATAGAAACTAAATCAAGATTAACAATTAATGTTTTAACATTGACTTTACAAATTCATCAGATATTTTCTCTAACAAACATATTTACAGAGATTAATCCTATTTATGTTAAATCTACTTTACTCATTCTTCCATTTTCTTTTCTTTTTTCCTTTTCCAACTCTAATTTATGAGCGCTCATCTACACATGAATACAAACACACAGGAAAATCACAAAAACACACAGAAACCAAATACACAACAATACCACAAACGCACAAAGACTTACAACTTGACACAAATTCGACTACTAAAGGACGTCCGACGCTGTCTTGCAGCCACTTGCTTAGTCCCTCAAGAGGACTCTTCCGTTTAGTCCCTCAGGAGGACTCTTCCGTTTAGTCCCTCAGGAGGACTCTTCCATTTAGTTATAGTCCCTACTCCTGTTCAAACAGGGTCTGCTAGTTAAATTTCAACTTTCCATTAATACTTAAAATTGGTTTTCACTGGCCCCGTACGGGCCACCAGTTGCCCGGTCCCGGCCGGCAGGAACCGGACAAGGCATTCATTCAGGCAGTGGACTGAGGTTAAAATAGACCCACAGGTCTTAAGTTCTCCAAAGGCTTTATTTCTCCCTTTACCGCGGCTAACGGCCTCCAGGTGCTTCCTGCCTACCCTCTTTTACAGGCAAGGCCCTTAAGGCATTACATTTAGAGACAAGGCTATTCACATTCAGAGTCCTTGTTTCTACTGCCATACCAGAGTCCGTGTTTCTGCAACCGAGGCTCTTACTGCCTGCATCTTCTACTGCTGCTGATCTCTCCGCTGTCTCTGCTGCTGCTGCTGCTGCTTCCATGCTTCTGCTTCAGGACAGGGCGGGTTGCTTCTTCTCTGGCTGCTTTCTCCTTGGGCCGCTTGCTCTACCTGACTAGCTGCTACTCTATTTATCCATTACAATAGCCAATAGGGGTACAGTGCAAACACGTTTATACAATTGTAACAAATGAGTGGCCTAATGGTTTAGTCATGCTGTCAGGCATTACAGTCACTAAGGAAGATACAAGCCAGCTGGGTCAGAGTTGTTTACCACCAATTCTTTTACAAGCCAGCTGGACCTCATGTTGGGGGGATCCCCGACAGTAGATACGTGAATTAATAAAACCACCACTGTATGATTTTACTGCAGAAAAACCTGAAATAGCATATCTGCAGTAAGCTACTAAAATGAGGCTGCTTTCTAAATTCATGAAAGCAAGTCTCTATTAGCAATATTAATATATCAGAGAATTGTGCCATAAGTTCTACATAAACTAATTTTCTTTCCTGTTGTAATATGCTTTCTTTGCTTTCCTCTAGTACCGAAAAATGCCAAGGAAAATGCATGTATTTCCTCATCTTCCTGAAAACTCTTTGTTACCAATTTTATCCTTACTATCGATATTGGCATTTGCTTATCACTTTAACAAATACCCTTTTATTTTCTAAATCTATTGTTTTCATTTCACATATCTTAACTTTTCCTCTTTTGCGTTCATTGGTAACGTTTTCATTATAGTATCCTTACTGTCACATAATTAGCTTTCAAAATTTCCCTCATCTCATCATTTCTGTATGAAAATTGCCCATAACACTTTTTACAATTATTTTGTTCAGTTATTGTTTGGCCCAATTATTTTTCTTCCTGAAAATCCGTCAATGACAAATTGTTATCGTTTAGATTAAATGCAATCTTCTGTCAGCAAATGTCAAGGACCTTCTGCTCTCTTACACTTTATATCCTGTGCCTCATTTGACTTTTAAAAATCCTACTTTATCCTCAACTCAGCATGAAGCTCCCTTTCAAGGAGAGCACTCATGAGCTTTCTCCTCATCTATGTGGGTCCCCTCCTTCTCAAAGTCATTCCTCATTAGGGCTAATTCCTCATAACGTGGGCACAGTAAATTGATGGTGCTGATTTGGCCTGTTCAAACTTTTGCTTTCCTTGGCAGCTTTGACAGAAATTCAAACTTTGGCCAGCTTAAGAGAAGAATAAGCACAATTTATAGTTTAATCTGAAAGTAGATTGGAAATTGTTGGGAAAATTTTCCTTTATTAGGACTTGCTTGCTTAACATGGAAAGATTAGAACTCTTATAACCTTTCGGTTCTAGTTTTGCTTTTCAGCATATATTAAGTCTTAAACATAACAGTCTAATTAATTGTGTGTGAGTTTCTTTTTTCATTCATTAATTTTCTTTTCAGCCTTTCTCATTTTTACCTTCAAAACATGGTCTGAAAATATGTACTATTCTACTACATCTAGATGCATTTCTGCTTCACTTCTTAAGGAAGGGTGGATTTTGAAAGCATTTTATAATACCTTCTTTATCCTCCCTATACAGTTCTGGGTGTGGTCTTGGTTGTGTTCCCTCCAAATTCAGTTGTTGAAGCCCTAAAGCTCAGTATGACTGCCACTAAGAAGCACGATAGTTCAAGTGAAGCAAGATCTTTAAGGGAGGACACTTGGTAAAATATGACTAATGTTCTTACAGGAAGCAACAAGAGACCATTCAAGGACCTTGCCAGAAGACACACAAACATTTGCAAGCCAGGAAGTGAGCCTTCACCAGAGGCTAGCATGCTGGCACACTGATCTTGAGTTTCTTGCTTCCAAACCTCATAGAAAATATATCCCTGTTGTTCTAGTCCCCTTGTATGTGCTAGTCTGTTATGGCAGCCCAAAAAGACTTAGACAGCATTGACGTTTCTCTTGGTTATTTTTGAAACTGTGTAAGTTAGGACCTGGTATCCCAAATTTTGCACACTTATTCCACAGCCCACCCTATTAAAGGTTTATTTTTACATATATTGACAACCAAGGAAATAAAGACTTTATATTTAAAAAGCCATTAGAGTTTCTAGATTATCTGGTTTTAACCACAGAGAGGACCCGTTCAGCCACCTGGCTCTATCCATGGGGAGACCTAAGTGATGTGAGAAATTAAAGTAAGCCAGGTTGACCCAAGCACACATGGAGGTTTTGCTTTATCCTACAGAAACAAGGCAAGGAAAAGAATGCTAATGGAAGAGGATAATGAACAAAGGGAAAAAAGGGAGTTTCTGGTGCTCTTTGGTGAGGGTCACACTTTGATAATAATCATGCCAACAAGAGTGGTACTTTACCCCTGAGCTGTTCAACAACTTCATTCAGCCTACTCTGAAAAAATTTCCCAGCAGAAGAGCCTGGGCATTTATAACTCCTCATTACATGTACAATCTTCTGGTTCCCTAAAGCTGTCTGGAGACTCTTTTTTGACGGGTAAGCATTAGCAAACAGAAAAGAGCATAAAAATAATTGGCCACAAATTTTGCATCCTTGCTTTATCAAAAGTTAACATAATGCATTGCTCAGCAGTGTGTTCACTGGGTGTTTCTTGATAACAAAACTCATCATTTACACAGAAGGAGGTATAACAATCATTTTATGGTGCCAAAAATTACAGATATTTAATTCACTGAATATGAGCTTGCTGAGATTTTTTTAAATTTTTATTTTCGTAGAGGACAATACAGTACAACTAATTTTTTACAAGATATTGTCCCAGGAAAACTTTAAAGACATTTGATTACTTCTTCTGCTTAAGAAGTTTCCTGCAGGTTTTTCTATTCATGAGAATTTCATCATTATTCACTCACTGTCATTTCTCCTCAGTGTCCCTATAGATTTGAGCTTATTTAGTGATATGTTTTCTTTTATTAAGTCTTAGTAACTATTTTCCTGTATTTCCTAGAAATCGAAAGTCTACAGGTAATCTGGAAAACAGCACATGAATATTTTGAGGAATAATAATTGGTGTATATCTTTAAAAAAGATATTAAATCTAATTTACTAAAAAAGTAACTTTGAATTTTAGCTGTGTCTATTGTTTGTGTATTCCCTACTGTAACACAAGCAAATTCTAATTCATAGTTTATGGATCTTAAATTTGAAGAAGTCATACAATTGTTTTTTTTATTCAAAATATTTTACTGCTCATTTGAGATCACAGTACACAAATAAACAGTACGAACATTGTGCCTTGCAAATAAGGAATTTTAAGGAAATGAAAAATAAATATACTATAAAATTAAAGAATTCTTGGCTCTGGGAATGTTCATAATAATTCATCAGTGTTGCTAGAATGTGAAAAAAGAAGTATGAAATGACTCAATTTTAGTGACATCCTCTCAAGTTTATTGTTCTTGCTGGTAAGTAGCTAGATGAAAAATAAATTTTATCTAGGAACACAAAGAAAATTAGAATACATTTTGACACAGATTTCAACAGGGAAAAATGAAAGCAATATAACAACCTAATTCAAATTCAATGGTTGCAATTGATGCTAGTTTCTGAGTTGTCTGTAGAAAATGCTTCTGTGTTGGGAGTATAGAGGGAACAAGGTAAAGAATGTTAAAATGCTTAATTATAGTTCATTGGGTTAAGTACTCATTATTCAAGGAAAGTGAGTCCCATCTTTTATGCTAAACTTTTTATTTCATCTTCCTGAAATGCAGATAAACTTAACCTGAGAGTATTATCAGTGAAGCCAGCTTTAAATGTGCACTGTCTGCATAATGTGGTCACACAGAAATTAGAAACCATTTTCATGTGTCATTTCTTTAGTAGATGAAATGGAAAATTAATTTAGAAACAAAATTTCATGAAAAGTTGAATTCACCAAAATTTTAGTATGTAAGTTAGTATCTTAAAATTATTTCTTCTATGAATAACTTTCATAGTATATTGGCATGTCAGATACTTTTATCTGAATTGTATCAGATATTATCAGAAGACATTTCATCAAATTTTTATTATGATTCTTTGACTATAATTATATAATCATATTAAATGTGTTAAATGTTTTCTGTCATGTGTTTAGTAAAGCAAAGAATACAAAATTATGCTTTATGTCTATCATAGCCTCATGCAGTGTCTGCATGAATTTTTCTCTGTTGGTAAGACTTGGCAAGGAAAATTAGTTGAAAAGACAGACTAAGCAACAAATATAACATACAAGAATAAATGTTTTTAATTGAACTTGTCACATGAAGCTGGTAGTAAAATAAATTTACTTATTCTGCAATGCATCATAGCTTGCATGTAATCACATTGGCAAAAGATATTTTCTGTGAGCAGAAGAGAGCTTGAGGAATATATTCCACAATAAAAGAGAAGAGATAAACTAATTTATTATGACAAGAAATATCATATTGTATCAAAGCGGCTTTACAAAGGATACATTACTATTTACATTGAGATTGTCTCTCATAATTACATGGTGATAAATATTTCAATAATATTCAAGTAAAACTAAGGAGGAATTTTTGGACTTGTAATATTTTAGTCAAATGATATCCTACTATATATAAGTTATCCCAAACAAAAGACTAAATGTTAAGTAACTAAATTTCTACAACAAAGATCTCTTCAAATCTTCCTGATTAAAAAAAAAAAAAGCCTCTTGTGGTATACTATATTCATGATTTTATTTTGCTTATTTTTGTTTTAACCAAGTTATATTATTCCTTTTAAGAAATATTCAGAGATTATATAAAGAGAAGTTCCCAGTCATTGAGTCCAATGGCAATACGGTGATATTCTATGATTTGTGCACACTGTCACCAGCAGCATCGCTATGACCCTATCTTCTTTCCAAGTGTCCTGCATCGTGTTACTCACACAAACTTCAACTTGAAATAGAGGTAAAGGAAAAGTGATCCTACTTATCTCCTTGGTTATTTATATTTGTTGCTATTGTTGTTCATTTATGCATTGAAATATCTTGAAAAGGTTATTCATATTAACTATGACAAATTCTCTTATTCACTCGTGTTTCTATTTTAATCAGGGTTTTAGAGTATCATTCCATTGACACTGTTTTGGTCAAAATCAACAACCACCAAGTATTGCCAAACACTATGTTTGCATATCAGTGTAGTAAACAACATTTTAAACAATTTATCACTTCATTAGATATGTTGTATCTTCATTTTCATTCACTTTGAAGACTTTCTTGATTTCTACTCTCATGTCTTCCTTGATCCATTCTTCATTAGTAGGGTATTATTCAATCTCCATTTATATGTGTGTTTTCACTTTTGTTAGGGTCATGGTATCATGGTATGAGAGAATACATGGAATAATATCTGCTTTTTTATATTTGCTGAGATTTCCCTTGTGAACTGGAATATGATCTATTTTGGAGATGTATTATGCATTGCTGAAAAGCAGGTATATTTAGCCAATTTGGGGTGGGATATTCTGTAGATGTGTGTTAAATCCATTTCATTTATGGAGTTGTTTAGACTGGAGATCTCTATTGTTTTTTGCTTTGACAATGTGTCTATCGGTGATGGAGGACTAATAAAGTCTCTCAGTATTACCAAGTCCACAAGTGATTTTATGTCATGGACTAATTTACCTACATAGTTGGGAGCACTGGTGTTTGGACAGTATATATATACTAACTTATGTCTCCCTGTTGTAATGTTATCTTTACTAGGATGTAGTAGCCTTCTTTATCTCTTCTGATTAATTTATGCTTGAAATCTACTTTGTCAGACTTAAGTATTGCAACTCCAGTTTGCTTTCTTGGGCTTAATTACTGGTAGGTTTTTTCCCCCATCCTTTCACCCTCCATCTGTGAATATCACTGAGTGTAAGGTGAGTTTCCTGCAAGTAGCATATTCAATTTTGATTTTTAATCCAATCTGCTAATCTGTGTGTTTTGATTAGTGTATGGAGACCATTCACATTCAGTATCAAGATAGTTATGTGGTTTTGGTTCATAGCCATGGTGTTTTACAGTGTATTCCTTTTTTGAATTTCCTCTGTTTGTGGATTTTGAGGATTATTTGCTTTTTCTTCTATCTGAAGTTTATCTTTGAATACTCTTTGTAATGCTGATTTTTTGTTCATGAATGCTGAAAGTTTGATCTTATGTGAAATGTTCTTGTTTCCCTTTTAAATTTGAAATCTAAGTTTTTCTGGATATATTATTCTTGGCTGCATGTTTTGGTCTTTCAGATTTTGAAAGTTCTGCTGCCAGAATCATCTTGCTTCTAGAGCCTGAGCTAACAAGTCAGATATGATCTGTGTTGGTTTGCCTCTGATTGTGATTTGCATTTCTTTCTTGATTTCTCTGTTATACATTTTGAGTAGGATGTGTCTTGGTGAGTTTCTCTTCTGATTAGGACTTTCTGTGTCCTAAACCTTCCTGGATGAGTAATTGTGACTTTATTCTGACATGGGAACATTTTTCTTTAACTATTTCATTGAGAATATTCCTTATACCATTTGTTTGCATTTCAATTTCTTCCTGTGTCCCAATTACTCTTAGATTGCTTCTGATTTCATCTCAGACATTTTGAATACTCTACTCATGCCTTGCAAATTCTTTTTCATTTTTGTCATCTGTGTGCTCAAGCTTACTCAGCCTATCCTCATTGTTCAAAGTTCTTTCTTCTAAAGTTGAGGTCTATTTTGCATAGAAGTTAATCTATTATTAAATTCTTCCACTAGTCCTATGATGTAATTAACTGCATATTTTAGCTCCATTACTTCATTTTTAA
The DNA here is from genome assembly GCA_004027875.1 of Aplodontia rufa. Lineage (NCBI taxonomy): Eukaryota > Metazoa > Chordata > Mammalia > Rodentia > Aplodontiidae > Aplodontia > Aplodontia rufa. The sequence goes on from PVKS010004755.1 coordinate 49,073, forward strand.
GTATGTCTCTCTCTTTGATAATAGAGCTATTCATCTCTTGAGTTTTCTCACTTAGTTCCTTCATTGAATCTTCTTCTTTCAGTTCACTGTAATCAGATTGTTGATGATTTGTTCTAGGTTTTCATCCCACTCCTTGGGGGTTTTGTCCCATCCCCTACTGTGGTTGGGATATTGTCAGGAAAGTTGATTTCAGCAACCAAATCCCTAACCTGTGAACTGTTAGTGTCCCTTCATTTTCCATATCCTCATAAGCTAATGGGAGACCACCAATATGAACAATCAACACTTAGACTAAATAGCACTAATTTGGTTACTGAGTACCAGCTATATCTTGCATTGTTAAATTCTACCTAGGAAATGAATGATAGTGTTAGTAATTATTTTCGGCAATAATAGTATTCAACCATCACCTATGTCAGGTTTCAAAACATACAATAGTTATTGAGCTTGACATTCACAGTTGTAATGATTTCACAGCATTAATGATGGTGATTGAATTATATAAACTAATGAGAACTTAGAGGTGATAAGCTTACAGAGGCTTGAGAGAGAAGGGAATGTAAGAGTAAGCTAGAGAGGAGGTTGTAATATCCGAGCATGAACAGAGAAAATAGAGGAAGTGAAGGATTTGCTCAGGGAAAAAATAGAGGGATAAGAGACAGAGGTACCAAAGTAGAGGAAGGGTGAAAGAGATCTTAGTATAATTGGGTTTATACTGTAAGAAAGGGTATAAGGAAGTAGAGGAAAATGTTTCAACTGGGGCACAGTATAATTCAAATGCTAGATACACTTATCAAAATCCCAACCCTCAGCAGACAGGACAAGGATAAATATTTACATTGAAGGAAATGCTCAGGAATGAAAAGGAGTATAGAGAGAAGAAAGGAAAAGGGTAAAGGGAAAAAGAAAACAGGAAAATAGTGATAAAAATTACAAAAATAATACAAAAAGCAAAACTAAAATTCAGCTAGTATGTTTATATGTTCATGAACCAATCAACTTCTCCAGATATCACACAAATACACTTAAAAAATAGGGGGACAAAAGATTCTAAATGCAAAAATGGAAATATGCTCACTGAGGTTGTCTCTCTACACACTGGGAGCGGATGTTCACTGTCTGCCTGAGTTTTGTTAGCAGGATCTCTTAGTCTGAAATTATGTGATCTTATGTAGGGACTGAGTGTCTAGCTCAGTCTCCTGGGCTTTTCTGGGTGGAGACTTCCCTGAAGGAATCATATTAACAGCCTTTGCCCACCTCCCTGAGGATCTGAACCTCAGGAGACTTCCTGGATTTTAGTCACAGGGCTTGAATGCAGAACAATGCTCCCTCTCCCGGCTACACAGGCATTCCCCAAGGTTTTATGTACTCAAACGGTGGTCTCTTGAGTTTTCCTGTCCCACTTTAGCTTATCACGTTAGTCTTCCAGTTGAAGACTGGGGTGGACAATGCTGAGCTGTGCTCTCCTGCACTTCACTAACCTGAATCCCCTTGAGCTAAGTGAGGTCTGGGCCTGTCCTCCTGCTTCTCCTCCTTATAGGCAGCTGTGAGATACTATTCTCACCTTATGCAGTGGAGGTGCTGTATGGTTGTCTCCAACTGGGCCCAATATAGGGTTCTTTATAGAACCCATCTTCTCTGTGGCAGATAGGATACCATGTTATGGTTCAGCTCCTCCCCCAGTCCCTTGCTAATTCAGAGCAATGGCGCTTACAGCTGCTGTGACCCAGCTGGGATGGATACAATCCCACTTTTCCACTTACTGCATCCAAATCTCTGATCCTTCAAAAATGTCCCACTAACTAGCACTGTGCTCCAACAATGATTTCCCCCTAACTGCACCACACAGCAATGTGACTCTCCTGGAGTTTTTTCATCCTTTCTTGTAGTCAAATGAGAAGCATCTTTCCTGCAGCTTGCCATCTTGGAATCTACAACATGGTTTTAAATACTATACAAATATGAAATAGTGTACAAAATATTAGATAATAGTATATAGAGGACTAAACTCGAAGATTAGACCTAAAATCCAAACTAATATATACAACTTTTAATTTAGCAGCACCTCTTATTGTTGATATTCCTTAAATTCTATTGGAACAAATTCAAAATTATTATCCCTTCCAGTTTTTTTTTAGCTCATGATTTTCCACAGAAAATGATGTCAACTACATCATTCTGGTTTCTTAACACAAAATACTTGTAACATTCATCAACTCTGTTTTTCTCACAACATAGCTATAATCAGTGTACCACAGATTTAGTCCATTAAGCCCCATATTAATATCAATATATTTCCAGAATTTTACTATTTCTCAATACTTTCAGTGCTATCTCATTGGCTTAGTCCATTACCTATAAAATTATATTAACTTACTATCATTCCTTCTTCAAGTAAGAAAAAGAATCATATTAATTTAACCTCTCCTCTCAATATTATGGCCAATGTGGTACTTAAAACAAAAAGTCAGATCATATCTCCCTTCCATAAAAATCTTGTAATGACTCACTTTTGTTATAATAAATGCCTTTGTGGACTAAGAGTCATTACTTTGTTTTTTGTTCTATTACCTCTTTGACATCACCTCTTATTATTTATTTCTTACCATCTTCTTAAATTACTATAGGAAATAGGAAGTTATATATTTGTGTTGAATGCAATCTCTGCAAGGAGGTGTGGGAATCTGACAGTGGATGACAAAATACGTTTAATGTGGATATTCCATTTCCAAGCAATTTTACCTGATAACTTTTCTGTGCCCAATGAGCAGCACAGCTACCTGAGGAATTGTTAGTGTGATTCTTAGAGACATCTGGGTAACTTACCTAGCTTCATTTATACTGAATTAAACTCAAAAGTGTCCTTAGATGAGGCAATGTGTGTATATCTGGGAGTTGAGATGGATGAAATGTGCTTATCCTTGATTTTACCCTGAACTGTACACTGGCATGCAGATTATGTTTTGTATAAATGAGATTTGTGCATTACTCCTGCCCTGTAGGTCATCTCTGGTGCATATTCAAATAGTCTGTATATAGAAAATTCACCTCGCCTTACATCTGAAAAGAATGGTTCTCCAGGAGGAGTATCGTTACACTTTGAAAAGTCTGAATGTAGTATTTGTTGTCACAGTTCTTGTCCCCTGAACTGTATACCTACCTCGCACCACTCCTGAATAACATTGCTCATCTCCCTGCAATTGATCATGAATACATTTTCTTCCTCAGTGTCCTTAAGTAAACCAAGTAAAAGGTTTTCTTTTGGGCCTTTTCTATGATTAACATTTCTCACAATCATTTCATCTGGTAAGGGATTCATATAAACACACCAAAATCATTTTGGAAATTTTTTCTTGGTGAGAAAATTTACATAATGAAGTGAAAGAAGAGGAAATTGTAGTGCTTTAGATATATAGACAAGTAGCAAGAGAATCAAATCTATCCAGGGTTAAGGGAAATGATGATTTTAGTGAGAACAGCCTGGGTCAAAATTACAAAGGAAGATAAACATTCTATGTTGGTTTTCTATGTTGTATTAAATGTAATAATACATTATACTAAAATATCATTAGTTTCACATTAGTGATATGTTGAAACTATTTCCCTCTTTTTATGTTCAGGAAGGAGACTGAAAAAGCTGCTCACTTATCATAGATGTTCTATTCTCCAGTGGCCTATACAGGTATTTCCAGGAGGATAATGGAATATAATGTCCTTCCAAGAAGTCAGAACCCAAACCATGAAAAACAATGGACTGGGAAGTTATTCTCAAATCTTAAAGAGTTATTATTTTTTTTTCTTCAATACTTAAGTTCAAGGACCAAATTCAATCAGGTATCGAATAGGTTACTCTTTAAACAATACATGGATGACAGATTTTTTGATTTACACAAGATTGTCAATTTGATGTTGTATTCAATATATGTTTTGTTAAATTGGATTAATTAGTGAGGTTAGTGCAGGGCCCAGTTCTTTGCATTATTGAAATTTTTGAGTTGGGAATCATTGTGTTTAACACTTCATGAAGAAAGAAAATATTTTTGAGGTAGTGTAAATATTAAAACTGAATGCAAGTTTTGAATCAATAAATAATAATGTTCAAAGATTGTGAAGACAAAAGTCATGCCTTTTTGTCAGCCTTTGAAATGATCCTCACAAAAGTTCCTTTTCCTGCTTTCTAGTGACAACATTCTGAATTAACTACAAAGGATAATTTTTCATGTCTGCATATCTATTTTTTTATTTGCTCTGTGTTATGGTTTGAATATGAGGTGGCCTCCCAAAAGCTCCTGTGCTAATGCAAAAAAATTCTATAATGACATTTTTGGATTATAAGAGCTGTAACTTAATCAGCAGATTAAACCATTTGATGGATCTATAACTTGATAATAATAATAATTTGATTATAATAATTTCTGTGCCTCTGTTCTTCCCTTTTAAAATGTAAATTTTACTCTGTACTACTATATATTGGATGCTTGGAACTTGCTTTTCATCATTACAAAACTCACAGTCAAGAGTTTTCTTTGAGTCTCAGTGATTTTAGACTCGGACTTTGAAGCAATGCTGGAACCATTAAGATTATGGGGACTCTGGGAGATGAACTAAACACATTTTCATTGTGAGATGGACATGAACTTTGGGAGCCAGAATCAGAATATTTTTGTTTGGCTATGAGATGTCCCCCCAAAACTCCTGTGTTAATGCAGAGATATTTGGAGACAAATGATTGGATTATGAGAAATGTAATCTAACCTGTGAATCTAGCCATATAATTTGAAAGGACTGGCTGGGTGATAACGCTGGGCAGTTGAGGTATGACTGAATGAGGTGTATCACTGGGGATATGTCCCTGGAGATTACATGTCTTGTCTTCTTAGCCTTTCCCCCCACCCTGCTGCAATTGCTGTATGACTGGAGGAGTTGTGTGACTAGGGCCATGCCTTGTCCCCTAAGCTCCTCTCTTTCGCTCCCTCTCTCTGTATCACTCTCTTTGCCTTCTAGATGCTGTAAGCTGAGTAACTTTCCTCCACTATGCTCTTCCATGATGATCTGCCTTACATTGGGCCCAGGGCAACAGAGTCAGGCAACCATGGACTGAACCTCTAAAAATGATCAAAACCAAAGTTTTCCTTCCATAAATTGTTCTTGTCAATTATTTTTCACATTGACAAAAAGCTAATTAACATCCTGCATAAGATCAAATAACAGAAAAAAAGATTGGTTTTATATGAAATTCAAGAAAAATGAACAAAATTAAAGATAATTTTAAGGAGTGAAGCAAAGGACTGCTTGTCATCTTAAATATAGATTATGGAGCAGAATTAGAAGGTCTGAGGATGATTATTGTTATGGATATATGAAATTTAGACATCCAAATATCACTACAAAAATGTTGACTAGATATAGATATGAGGTTTCAATTGAAATCTAGAACTTCAGGAATTCATCAGGGATAAATAATCATATAGATGAGAATTCTAGATTATAATAAATGAAATCTCTCAAGAAAATCATTAAGAGGAAGAAAGAAAGAAAGAAAGAGTCAAGAGCACCCTCATCTGAATGCCAGACTGATATAGAGAAGACTCCAATAAAGTTGGAGATGTGAATGTCAAAATGTGCTGTCATGGAATCAAGGGCATCCTTTTAAAATAAGAAAAGGCTGATGAGAGAGGACATCTGTCCTCATTAAAAGGACATATGTCGGGGCCGGAGCGGTGGCTCGGTGGTTTCGGTGCTTGCCTGGCAAGCACGAGGACCCGGGTTCAAGCCCCAGCACCACGTGCACAGCTGAGTGTTGGAGCAACTAAGGCCATGTGAAAAACTAAATAAAGTTATTTCTCTCTTTCTCTGTCTCTCTCACTGTCCCTCTTTCTTTGAAAAAAAAAAGGACATATGTCAGGCTAGATAAGATGAGCATATAGAGCAAGGTGAGGGATTGTTATTAGAACATTAAACTAGAATAGCTGGTATGGGTATAAATGCAGACTTACTTGCGAGATATTGAACAAATTCTGTTCTCTAGGTCTCTTGTCTCTATAAAGTACACATGGGAGATTTATAAAGACCAAGGGCAGTTTGCATTTGTGGAGAGGGACCTCAAATAGAACAGACATTTAGAGGATGCTTGAAGGGTAAGAAATGGAACTCAGAGAAGGATTTACACAAAACCATATAAAGTTTGTTTTAGTGTAAAGAACATGAATACAGTGACAACAATGTGGTAGTTTATCTCCAGTAGTGTTCACCACTTGAATAAAGAGCCTAGTGTTGGGGTTTGGTCAGCTAAGATAGGCAGGAACCCTAGAGAACTATTAAAGAGTTTTGATCAGAGGAGGCTTACGTGTTGACTTATTAAACCTAATGGGAGAATATGAAGACAAAGAGTTCTATTTAGGAGGTAGTAAGCAGAGGGATCATAGTAGGTGCCACTGCTTAGAAGAAGATAAATATGAAGATGATGATGAAGAGGAAGAACAAGAAAAGGGCAAGAGAAGATGGTGATAAATAAAAATTAGGTTAGTGCAATTATTTGTATGAGGAATTTGAAAAGGAGTACAGGTGTGGACAGAGTGCAAAATATCTGAATTTAATATTTTGCAGATGGCTCATGGTCCAGAATTTGGACATTTGGTGAGGGTAATGGAATCGCCGTGTGACAGAACAGGTTCTTGCCAAGGAGAAGGTAAGTGACTGAGATTTTGAAGTGACAGATATACCCAGACTATATATTTCTTTCAGAGATGATAGAAGTAAGCCAGAAAACTGGTGAAATACAAAAGAAATGCAGAGGATAATGTCTACAACCAGGAAGACTGCTAAGCATGGGCTGAAACAGAACTCCTGAACTTCTTCATGCTAAAAATATAATCTAACACCTGTCCTGCATGGTGTCAAGAAAGAGCTAAGGCTGATGTATTCTCTGACCAGTTCAGCCTAGCCAAATGTATATATGTTTATCATCTGTCTTTTGTTTCTGATGGAGAAACACTTTAGCTGCTTCTCTTCAACTTGATCGAGCTGTGTAAAGTTCATTTTCCTCGTTTACACCATTGACATTTTTTTTTTATGCAGGCAAGTGGGCAAATCCAGTTATGGGATCCAGGCAGCTTGCCTGGTGTGGTGATCATAACTTTAAGAATGTACTTTGAAAGCCTCAGAAGACCACTTTCTTAGACTAAGGAAAATGAGAGCTTTATGAGGACATTGAACTGTGTTCTCTTATGAGGAATAAAAAGTACAGGGAAGGATTAAAAAAGTGACAAGAACAAGAAATTACAGTGTCAATCGAAATCTTTTCAGACCTTTAATGCCTTCTCTGTGTCTTCTTTATACTTCTCCCAACTAATGTTGCTTCTCTATTATTTTATTCATAAAGAGTTCACAATTTAATATTGCCAATAACCAAATCATTAGTCCTAAACAATAGGGAAATGTTAAGTGGTTGAAAAAAACTTCTTTGAAAGAAATGTAGAAATATTTTTAACCCATAGCCAAATTTGAAATATATATTTTTAAAAATTTCCAATATTAAGATTAAGAAGCACTTGGGGAAAAAGATTTATGTGCAACCAAAACTGTGGGTGCTCTAGGGAACTTGTGTTATTGTGTGAAGTGATGTTAAAGGGCTACAGAAACAGAGGATGCTGAAAAAGATACACCTTCAGTATAACGCATATATATGTCAGTTCCATCAGCTTAAGGGATATTTGTCAGATATTGTTCTCAGGCCTAAGCAGGAAACGTTATTTCTCCGAGAACCTTTAACTAAACATCCACCCTCACGCATCTTAAGGTTCAAAATTATGGACTCCCTGTATGGTATAGCAAATACAATACAATCATTAATTTACATTGACTATGGATTGTTATTTACTAGGCATGTGGAAGAAGCAAAAGCCCTTTATCCTTACAGTAATATATTTTAGGACTCGTAAAATTCCTATGATGACCACATGTGTTGCAATTTTCAAACAGATAATGTGACCATTAAGAAATCAATGAAGAAACTGAAAACAGGAAAAGACCGACTATCCAAAGTGAATACAATGGCTGAGAAAAGAGCTTCTATATATAGAAGTTACATACATTCACTAAATTTATCAACCCAAAGTATAGATTAATTGGGAATATTCCTTTATGTGGGAGACAATGTCAATTGGAAAAGAAATCTGAAGAAATTGCTGTTAATCCAGTTTAAAGAAAAAATGAATTAGAAAGTATGAAGGCAGAATGCAGGAAAGGCAAAACAGCAATGTCTAACACATATGCTCTTTCCAGAAGAGTTTGGGTTTTTCTTTAAAAGTTAAGCATAGATATGAAAGATGACCCAGAAATATAACTTCTAGGTATTTGCCCACGGGAAAACAAAATGAATTCAAACATCTTGATGCTAAAATTTTTCATCAACACTAAAAACTGGAAACTATATATCTTTTGACTGGTAAGTGGACAACCATCCTGTAATATATTCACACAAAAGAATGCAATTCCATAGTAATAAACTAATTACAATTACATAGTAATAAGATGATCTTCCAGTGTATTATGCTAAGTTAGAGAAACCAGATTCCAAAGGCCACATAGTATATGACTACAATTAAATGATATTCTTTATAAGAAAAAACAAAAGACAATTTGATTGAGAAAGTTTAAATAATAGAAGGTACAGAAATGTTGGAGGGGTTATAGTACTATTTTATCTTATTAAGTTGATGGTTATATAATTACATGAATCTCTTACACTCACAAAATTATTCACTAAAAGGGCTGAATTTTACTTCATTTAAATAACATTTTCATAAAACAAAACTATGTGACAATGCCTCTAGTATTTAGGTTTAAATATAATTTAGTGTTATTATTTGACCATTTGATGCATAAAAATGACAATTTATGAGGTTAAATCCACTTTAAAACTTGAGATGCATTTTGATCACAGTTTAACAAAAATTTATAGCCTAGAATGCTTATTTTAATAAAATAGAAGCTGAAACTTAAATAATTGCACCTCCTCGTTAAAAAAATTTGACTAAGATGTGCATAAATCATTGAGTGCCAAGACTGACAAATTTGACATCTTATTTAAAATAATGACTCAAATATAATACCCTTAAAATAAGAAAACTTTGTTCATATTTTATGGGCAATTTCTGAGTGAAAATATGTTTGTGTTATGTTTTGTGTCTTAAATATCCCCCAAATCTCTGCTGAGGCCCTAGCCCCCAAAGCAGCAGTGTACAGAGGTGGGGCCTTTGAGAGGTAGACAGATCATGACAGCTCTGACCTCATGGATGGATTAATCCATTTGTGAATTCATAACTTCATGTGCTCTTAGGAGGTGTGGAAAATTTAAGAGAATAGACCTAGTTGGTGAAAGTAGGTCATTAGAAATGTCCATTTAAGGGTATATTTTATCTCTCTCTCTGTACCTCTCTTTTCTGTCCATGTTCAGGTGAACCTCCCTGCTATGATGTTCTGCCTCACAACAGACTCATTGTGATTGGATCAAGTGACTATGGACTGTAATCACTTTACATCTTTTAAGTTGATTCGATGGAAAACTAGTATAGTATGCTACATAAAATTTATAATATAGAGATTATTTCCCATATATGTAAGTAGTTCTACAAATACTAATAAAACTTCAAATGACCTAGTGGGAAAAGTGTTTTTAGGTTTGAACTGACACTTTATAGATTTAGAAACGTGAAAGTGCAATAAGTACAAAATGATACTTCCATTGATATGAAATCAAGGAAATACACATGAAAATCAGTAGAATTTTCCTTGTGGGTATGACAGAATATCTTGTGCAAGGCCAGTGCTTCTGCCACAAATAGAAAATTGAACTAAAAAAACTTTTTGAAGTCACAGAAAAGTTGCTGAGGCAACTTTTGAGAAAAAAGATACCTGAGTAAATGAAAATGTTTGTTATGTATGAGTGTGTGCGTGTTATGCATGACACATTGTCACTGCCTTTGCTCTTACACCATTCAATGGTTACTAATCGGTGTAGAGCATCAGACTAAGATGACAGGCAGAGGCAGTGCATAGGAGGCAAAAAATTCAGATGAGCTTTTAGCAATTTCATGTGGAAAGGGACACAAAAATAAGAGTTGGGGTATACAAAAAACATCTAAGACATATTGGTCCAAGATCCTAGGGAGAAGACATTGATATAGTTAGTATACAACTAGACATTTCAAAAAATTAATTATGGTTGGAACTCTATGATTAGAAATCTACTTATCCCTCACGAGAAGCCAATAATGTCAAATAAATCATCCAAAGTCACAGTAATAAATAGTGGAATAGAATTTTTAGGATTTGATGTTATTAATAGTTACTTTAAATCCCAGAAAGTAAATTGTTATATGTTAAGGTAATTGTAGCATTTTTATTGCTATTTAATAAAATTTTACTTTCCAGAAAAATTATTGGACTAGTCAAATGATATGTAAAGGTAGTTGTCCAGCAACTTTTCTTACATTTAAGGACATATTTCCCAAAAATTTAAAGAATTTTTAAACATTTTAATTATAGTCGAGAATGAAATGCATTGGATGTGCACAGAACAAAACAAGCTACATTAAATAAAACTTTCAAGTAACAGTTCCTATGCTGTATAATGTATTTCACCTATTGTGTTATTTTCAATTCTGTTCCATTGTGTTATTTAATTTACATAAAAATGCTTGTCATGTCTCAACAGATTCATTTTATGATGATCTGAAAGCTTTGAAAAATGCAATTTGAGAAACAGTGTTTAGATACCACCATTTCTCTAATTGTTTCATATACTCAAATGGATTATTGTCTTCTCAGTTTTCTGGTTTAGGTTTAGGAGCAAACAAAAATTAGTCACTATAAAAAATAACAACACACAAAAATTTCACAACAAAAGTAGTGAAAATTATAAATTTGAGGACTGTCTGTGAGCATAATTAATTTGGTGGGCCACATTACAATAAAGTTATGGTGGGCTGATAATGTATTTAAAGTGTCTTTAAGATAAAGATTTATTTGAAGCAGTTTTATTAACTAAGCTATAAAGAAGGAATTGTTAAAGATGTAATATTCTATTAGGACTACATAGTCTGGTAAGCACAAGTCATCATGAAGCTCATTAATTAAAAATTATTTGCAGTTTTTAACTCTAAGATAGATGAAACAACAAAGCCTGTTTGGAAAACATTATTATTATTATTATTATTTTAAAGAGAGAAGGACAGTGAGAGAAAGAGAATCAACTTTTATTGAGCTTTTCACATGACTTTTGTTGCTCTGACACTTAGTGGTGTCCATGCATCCTGGGGTTTGAACCCATGTACTTGTGCATGCCAGGCAAGTGCTGTAACCGCTGAGCCACCACTAAGAGGTAAACTTTGATTTCTGAATAGAAGTGATAGAGTCTTTGGGCTTTATCTAGCAGCTAAGATTGCTTAACCTAAAAAATTGAAGGATACTAAAGTTCCAAGAAGTTGTCATCAGAAATCTGAGTTATTAGATTGTATACATTTTGAAAAGTTAAATAATGATTATCAGTACAGAGCAAATGACTTCTAATTGAGAAATGCTTTAGACAAGAATATATAACAATCTTCTTATAAAAGAAAGCTCATTAATTGACATTTTGTTTTCATGTCAATTCTACTAACAACAAGGAAAGGGGCAATTATTCAACTGTAAAAATTATTAAATATCTATTCATAAAGGATTTTCAAAATGTCACTTAGATAAATCCTGCACACGATGAATAAAACACAAATATCTTTCTTGATCTAAATGTGATTGACCTTTATAATGACAACAAAAATTCTGAGTTAAGCATCATAAGGATAATTTTAAGTAACTTTGAGATTATGTGACATTTACATGAAATGATATTTTTGTGTTAGATTCTTACATCTGACCTCATTAGTTTTGCATTTTAAGTTGTTGATGCATTTGTTTTATATGATTTTTTAAAAATATTACTTCTTTAGTGCTTCTTTAGTGAACTTTATTTTTTATTAGATGGAAATAGAGATACAATTGGGGGGAAACATTATCAAACATTCAAGAACCAATGTATATATACTTAGTTATCCAGGGTTAATGCCATGTCATGGATGTCCAGCTTGGGTTCCCCCTGTTGCTATTTCCCCCAGAAGAACTCCTAAGTTAAATGGATATCTCATGTAGGACAGAGATATCCTTCTGAGACGATTTGCCCGTATTCCCATCATCAGTCTCCTAGTATTTCTTCCTACCTCATCCCCCCTGGCCCCATCTCTACACCTTCAAGTATCCTAGAGAGTCATCTCCCTGTTGCATTGAGACTCATATAATTTGAAGTTATTATTAGCTTAGCCGTCTAACATACTGCTTTCCCATGTATTCTAGCTTCCACAGGTGAGAGATGCCATTCGGCCCTTGAGTCTCTGAGATTGGGAACTTCACTTAGCATAATTCCTGCCATCTCCATCCATTAGGCTGCAAAAGCCATAATATCATCTTCTCTAATGGCCAAGTAGTATTCCAATGCATATATGTACCAAAGTTTTTGTATCTACTCGTCGAGTGAGGGGCATCTGGGTTGGTTCCATGATCTAGCTATAGTAAATTGAGCTGCTATTGATGAAGCCACATCACTATAATATGCTGATTCTAACTCTTTTGGAAAAATACCCAGGAGTGGGATAGCTGGGTCATAAGGTGGTTCCATCCTTAAATTTTTGAGGATTCTCCACACTGCTTTCCATAGTGGCTGAACCAGTTTTCAGTCCCACCAGTAGTGTAACAGTGTTCCTCTTTTCCCACAGCACCTCTAGCTTCTGTTGTTGTTAGAATTTTTCATTTTTGCCACTCTAACAGGAGTGATGTGGTATCACATTGAAGTTTTGATTTGCATTTCCCTTATAGCTAATGATATAGAGCATTTTCTCATATATTTATGGGCTTTCTGTACTTCCACTGGTAAGAAGCTTCTTTTTAGATCCATGGCCCATTCATTGATTGGATTGTTTGTGATTTTGGTGTTTAGTTACTTTAGTATATTCTGGATATTAGCCCTCTGTCTAAGGTGTAGCAGGGAAAGGTTTTCTCCCATTCTGTAGGTTCTCTCATGATGCTCTTGACTAGATCTTTAGCTGTGCAAAAACTTTTTAGTTTAATTGCATCCCATTCATTTATTCTTGACTTTACTGCTTGAGCCATGGGAGTTTTGTTGAGGAAGGCACTGCTGACTCCTATGACCTGTAGTATTGACCCTACTTCTTTTTCTAATAAGTTTAAAATTGTTGGCTTAATATTCCAGATCTTTGACCCATTTTGATTTAATTTTTGCTCAGGGTGAAAGATAAGGATCCAGCTTCAGTTGTCTACACATGGTTGTCCAATTTGTTCAGCACCATTGGTTCGAACAGGCTATCTTTCTTCCACACTATGCTTTTGCCCCCTTTATCAAATATCAAATAGTTAAGGACATGGGGGTTTGTCTCAGGATCTTCTATTCTGTTCCACTGATCTTTGGTTCTGTTTTGATACCAATACCATGCTGTTTTTGCTACTATGGCTCTGTAGTATAATTTCAGGTCAGGAATTGAGATAACCCCTTCTTCTTCCTTTCTATAGAGTAATGTTTTGGCTAGTCTGGGTCGCCTGTTGTTCCATACGAACTTGAGAATTGCTTTTTCTGTCTGTGAAGAATGCCATAGGTATCTTGATGGGAATTGCATTGAATCTGTATAGGACTTTGGGTAGAATGGCCATTTTTATTATATTGATTCTGCCTAACCATGAGCATGGAATGTTTTTCCATCTACACAGGTCTTCTGTCAATTCTTTTTTTAGTGTTTGATAGTTTTCTTTGTAGAGGTCCTTCATATCCTTTGTAAGGTTAATGCCCAAGTATTTCACTTTTTTGGAGGAGATGGTGAATGGGAGAGATTTCCTGATTTTTTATTCAGCAGATTTGTTGCTGGAGTAAAGGAAAGCTAGAGACTTACTGGAGTTGATCTTGTAGCCAGCTACTTTGCTGAAGTCATCTATAAGCTCTAGGAGTTTTGTGACAGATGATTTTGGGTCCACTACATATAGAATCATGTCATCAGTGAATAGAGATAACTTAACTTCCTCTTTTCCTATATGAATACCTTTGATTTCCTTGTCTTGCCTGATAGCTCTGGCAAAGGTTTCAGGGACTATATTGAACAAGAGTGGGGAAAATGGACATCCTTGTCTTGTTCCTGAATTCAGTGGAAATGCTTTCAGTTTTTCTCCATTGAGGATAATGTTGGCTATGGGTCTGTCGTAAATTGATCTAACATAGATAAATTATCTTCCCTTGATCCCTGTCTTTTCCAGAGTTTTGAGCATAAAGTGGTGTTGAATTTTATCAAATGCCTTCGCTGCATCAATTGAGATGATTATATGATTTTTGTTTTTAATTCTGTTTATGTGGTGAATTACATTTATTGATTTGCATATGTTGAACCAGCCTTCTTTTCCTGGAATGAAGCCAACTTGATCATAATGTATTATCTTTTTAATGTGCTTTTGTATCCAATTAGCTAAAATTTTATTAAGGATTTTTGCTTCAATGTTCATCAGGGAAATTGGTCTGTAATTTTCTTTCCTTGATGTGTCTTTGTTGGGCTTTGGAATCAGTATAATGTTTGCTTCATAAAAAGTGTTTGTGAGTGATCTCACTCTATCAATTTCCTGGAAGAGCTTTAGAGGATTGGTGTTAGTTCTTCTGTGAAGGCTTGGTAGAATTCTGCCCTGTATCCATTCAGACCTGGGCTTTTCTTTTTTGGGAGACCTTTGATTGCTGCTTCAATTTCACTATCTGTGATAAGTTGGTTTAGATTTTCAATGTCCTCCTGTGTTAAAGAGGGGATGTCGTGTGAGTCCAAGAACCTTTCCATGTGCTCCAGATTATCAAACTTGGCAGAGTATAAATTTTCAAAATAGGTTCTGATAATCTTGATCTTGGATGAGTGTGTGGTGATATCCCCATTTTCGTCTTTGATTTTGTTGATTTGCTTTATTTTGTTCTTCCTTTTGGTGAGCTTGGCAAGGGGTCTGTCAATTATGTTTATTTTTTCAAAGAAGCAACTCTTAGTTTTGTTAATAGTTTGTATAGATTTTTTGTTCTCAATTTCGTTGATTTCAGTTCTGATTTTAGTAATTTTCTATCTTCTGTTAGATTTGGGGTTGGACTGTTCCTCCTCTTGTAATTGTTTGAGTTGAAGCATAAGGCTATTTACCTGATCTCTGTCTAGATTTTTGATGTGTGCATTCAGTGCTATAAATTTACCTCTTAAGAATGCCTTCATACTGTCCCAGATGTTTTGGTAAGTTGTTTCCTCATTCTCATTCAATTCCAAGAATTTCTTAATTTCTGCTCTCATTTCCTCTTTTACCCATTCCTAGTTTAAGAGGTAGTTATTCAATTTCCAACTTTTTGAGCAGTTTCTGTTGTTTCTCTTGTTGTTGATTGCTAAGATCATAGCATTATGATCTGACAGAATACATGGGATTATACCCCCTTTTTTATATTTGTTAAGATTATCCAAGTGAACTAGGATGTGGTCTATTTTAGATAAGGATAAATGAGCTGCTGAGAAGAACATAAACACAGCTGTATTAGGATGCAATATTCTGTAGCTATAGAATATTGTCTCTTAAGCCCAATGGATTAATAGAGTTGTTCGGATTAGAGATGTCTTTATTGATTTTTTGCTTTGATGATCTGTCTAGAGTTGATAGTGGTGTATTGAAGTCCCCCAGAATTATTGTGTTGAGGTCAATGAGAGGATTAATGTCCTTAAGTACTTTTTCCATAAATTTGGGGGGTTGTAATTGGGGGCATAAATGTTAATGTATCTTCTTGATGGTCTGTCCCTTTTAGTATGATAAAGTGACCCTCTTTGTCCTTTCTGACTAGTTTTAGTTGGAAATTGATTTTATCAGAAATTAGAATCACCACGCCAGCTTGCTTTCTTGGGCCACAGGCCTTGTAGACATTTTGCCATCCTTTCGCTTTCAGCCTGTGTCTATTTTTGAGTGACAAATGTGTCTCTTGCAGGCAACATATTGTTGGATTCTGTTTTTTGATCCAATGGGCCAGTCTGTGTCTTTTAATTGGGGCATTGAGACCATTCACATTCAAAGTTAGAATAGATATGGGAGGCTGAGTCTCTGACTTTGTATCAATTACAGAATTTTGAGTCACCTTGGAAGTCATCTTGTGTGTAATATGATTATTGACTTGTTTAAGGATTTAGGATATCATTGGCATTTTCTTCTGAATGGAGAACATCTTTGAGAATATTTTGTAGGGTAGAATTTGTGTTCATATATCTTGTTAGCTTGAGTTTATTATTGAAGTATTTAAATTCCCCATCACATTTGAAACTGAGTTTGCAGGGTATAATATCTTTAGGTGGAAGTTGTTATTTTTTAACACTTGAAACATAATGTTCCAAGCTCTTCTGGCCTTCATTGTTTGCTCTGAAAAATCCATAGTGATCCGAATTGGTTGGCCTCTGAATGTGATTTGGGGCTTTTCTCTAGCTGCTTTTAGAATTCTCTCTTTAATTTCTCTGTTATTCATTTTGTATAAGACATGTATTGGTGAGTTTCTCAGTTGAGTAGGTCTACTTGGTGTTCTATAAGCATCTTGGATGTGGAATTCCGGATCAATAGTAAAGTGAGGGAAGTTCTCACTTATATTATGTATATTATGATTTCACTTAAAAGCTTCTTAAAGCCTCTTGTTTGCTATTCAGAGTTTTCCTCCAGGCCAATGATTCTCAGATTATTATGCCTCAACTCATCAAATATTACTTGGAAGTTCTGATTATGTAATATAGGCTATTTATCCTTTTTATCTTCTTTGAATTCTGCATTGTTTAGCAGATCCTCATTTTCCAAAACTCATTCTTCAAGCACTGAAGTACTATTTTCAGTGGAGTATACTCTGGTGTTGGTATCATGCAGTGAAGATTTGAATTGGTTAACCGTCGTTTTCAATCCGGATAGCTCTGCTACATCTCTTTTCAGAATGTCAATATCTTTGTATAGCTGATCTTTCATCTCATGGAATTGCTCCCTAATTTCCCTGTAGAAGTTGCCTCTCATCTCTTGCAATTGATCTCTGATCTCTTTCCTTATTTCACTTCTTAACTCTTTGATTGCATTACTAATCATAACGCTGATACAATGCCTTTAGTTTTAATTTAGGGCCCCTGCTATGGGGTCCTTGGGTGGAGAGCTGTGGGGCTGGGGAGGGGAGTTATTTCCCCTAATCCTCATTTTCTGAGTCAGAGAACTTTTCTTTTATTTTGACTCTTGGTGGAGTAATTGGGGCTTCTTATGGCTTTGCTTCATTGTGAAGGGGCTATTTGGCCAATACAGACCTAAAGATGCCAGAGCGTTCTGTTAGAAATTGAGATGCTATAGGTGCAAATACTAGTCTGTTTCAACTAAAACATATGAGCTGATGATTAGACCAATAGTAGCAGCTGTCTTTGAGAGAACTCTCAGTGTATATTATGATAGCAAGCAAGTACCCATTTTGAAGCATGTCTGTTTTTTCAGGTAGTAGGGTGTCTCTGAAATTGTGGAGAAGGAATGACTAGGAAGTCAAGGATGTGAATTGGGGAGGTATAAAATCACACCTGCTTTAGAGTATAGGGGAAGAAGGGATTGGGGGGAGTAGGTTATTCTATTAGGACTAAGGAAAATAGAAACAGGGTGTGGGTAAGGTAAAAATTTGGGGTGAGAATGAGAGAAAGATGCTTACATTTAGGGATTACCAGAGTATAGTGGAGGAAGAGGTTAGTATGGGGAGTGGTTATTTTCACTCACCAGAGGCTAAGGCTATCTTGTTATCGTGAAATGATTTCCTGACAGAAACCCAATGTTATAGGGATAGCCATAAGGTTCAAGAAGACACAGAGAAAGTAAGAGCCAATCACCAATACATACGCACAGATAAATATTTACATCCACCAACAACAAATTCAGTATTATTTGTAAAGCAAGAAAGGAGAAAAGAAGAAACAAACAAACAAAAAATCCCACAGTAATGTTAAAAATTTAAAAATAATATATTTCAGCCAGATTCATGTTTGTTTGTTTTTTTAAAAAAAAATTGAAGGACTGAAGAAAAGAAGAAGAAATGAAGAAAATGAAGAAAAAAGAAAAAAAGAAAAAACCCCAAGAGTTTAAAAAAAAACTAGTTTTGAGTTTTTCTGCCCCCTTGGTCAGTGAGTATGTACTGTGCGGGGGGGGGGTGCATTCAAATCTGACATCAAGC
The DNA here is from genome assembly GCA_004027875.1 of Aplodontia rufa. Lineage (NCBI taxonomy): Eukaryota > Metazoa > Chordata > Mammalia > Rodentia > Aplodontiidae > Aplodontia > Aplodontia rufa. The sequence goes on from PVKS010004755.1 coordinate 67,386, forward strand.
TGGGGATTCTTTGGAGTTCAGCTTGTCAGAGGGGAAGCTGTTTGGTTAAGTCCGGTGGCCTGATTTTTCTTAGAGGATATCCTCAAAATTTTCTGTTGCAAAGTGGTATTTAGCTTCTCCCTGGGTTGTAATCCCGAGATGGTTGCTTTCTGCCAATCCACACTCTAGAAATCTCTTGGACCTGGGGCTCAGAAGTTGTAGACAATCAAGTTGATCCTAGTGTAGATGTGTGGGTCTCTGACTGATTCAAGGAGAGGATCACTGGTGACCCACTCTGCTTGTCTTGTGATCTTCAGAAGTCCCAGGAGCTGCTCTGTAGGGTTGACTGAAACCCGCTGAAGATGGACCAGATCGTGCCAGTGTTTATGTGATTCTCAGTTGCAAGCACTAGGGGGTGCCCACCTGGAGAGGTCAAGGCCTACATAGCCTTGGCTATTCAAGGAGCTCAGATTCTAAGGGGAAGCCCATGCTGCCCCCATATATTCAAAGCTTCCTGAGGCAGTTATGAAGCAGAGGCTGAAGAGGAGGAGCCCCGTTAGAGAGATGTGTCCTGCTGGAGCAAGTTCTGTTCACAGGCTCCTCCTATTTGGGTGAGGAGCGGGGCAGCAAAAGGGCAGAAGGTCGCCAATGGTGAGGTTTGTGAGCTGGAGAGGTGAATGGCAGTTCCATACAGCCCCCAGGGCAGATTGCCAGTTGGTGGGGGGGCTAGCTTCTGTTTCTGATCATGTGGACTGAGGTCCTGCCCATAGCTGCTGGGGGACCAGCCCAGCCCTGCTCTCCCATGCTGGTGCCAGCACTTATGTTAAAGGACTTTAAAATCAGCTCTTGTAACCCGAGGGCACTGGTGGAGAATTATTGTCTGCCGTATTTGAGTCAGAGATCTTGTGCTGAATTTTCGCCTTTCCGGCTCCTTGGGCGGCAACCAGAGGTGGAGCATGAATTCCTAGCACCACACAGACCCTTTGGGAAAGGGCCCAATCTTGGGGCGATAGATTCTGGTTTTCTGGCGGTGTTCTCTAAGATTGCTTTTTTTGCTGAGCAACCTGCCCAGCCCTCAGGGATACGTCATAATGGCAGCCACAGCTTGTGGCTTCCAAGGAGAGCTGCAAGTTTGCAAATGTGAACGATTAAATCCCAGTGCTTTATGCAGGATCATGTAAATTAATAGACAACAGATCAGGGAGTTCTTAGCCGGCCAGGTTAGGGTATTTGGTTAGGAAACTTGCTCCGTTTCCTCCCCTCGGGAGTGGGGCAAAGTGCTGCGGGCTCCACTAAGCTGTCCTTTATATTCGTTAATGCACCACACTATTCCTTTGGAGTTAAAGAAATTAGCAGGGGATAATGTTCCCCACACTGGGAGCTTTGTCCTACCATGGGAATCCGAGTGCTGTCCTGTAGAGTGAGGTGATTCTCAGGGGCTTCTGGGAGTCACTGAAGGTGGGGTGAATGCCATCTTGAAAGTCCCCCTTTAGTGAACTTTAAAGTTATTAATCTTTGCTAAACTTAGACTTAGAAAAAAGGGAAATTAGTTTAATTTTCTCTTGTGGTAATATGAATTGAAGGCTGCCCATTGTAAGCAAGAAGAAAGATTAGGAGGTCATTTGTTATCTATTAAATGTTAAACACAAATGTTGACTTTAGAATTAGAATCTATTGATATATACATTTGTGGAACTTCTCAAAATAAATAAGATATTTTGAAATTGATAGAGCTATAGAATTTTTAAACTTCTATTTCTTCATAATATTGATATGTTATCAGATTATATCATATAGATATGGTTATGTTCATTTCACTCTAACAAATTGCTGGGAAAATTCAGAAAGCTTACTATCTTGCTATTAAATTCCCATAGCAAACTTTATGTTTTAGTTTCTGGATTTAACAAAGTTAAGATGTGGAAAAATAGACACAGCCCTTAAGGACATGTAAACTTGGTTCTTCTTTAACCTAAGTGTCCAAAAATGAGAATGATGATTTTGAGAGAGGAAAGGTCAAATACATCTGTTTTCCCTAGCTCAAGGCTTGTTTGGATATTTGCAAATCTGGAGGTTAAAGTACTTGAAGCTGAAGTTCAATGCCCTGTGAATAAGTGATGTCTGTAAGAAATTTAATATTATTGTCTATATTTAACAGAAAGCCTTTAGAACTCCAGTGGTATTTCACTTGAGGTTCTTCTATTTCAATGACATAACAACATCATCAATATGTTGGTTTTTCCATCTTTCCACTTTGTCAACTTCAGTTGTTAAAAGATTTTTCTCAAACTCATCCCCTTACACTCATACATCAGCTTCATGAGAACTCCCATTCTCCTCTTGTGGAATGATGTTAGCTCAGAAGTGGGGAAGAGTGGAACCTTTCTTCAACTCCATTTTTAGGAACTATTAGATCTTTCCAAGAATATCCAAAATGGATATCCCATAATGGTTAATTGGCCAGAATTTTATTACCTTTCCAGTCTTAACCTAATCACCAGCAATTAGAGTAGGATTAACATTACATGAATAGTTTAGATTGATAAAGGTTCATCCCCTGAGGAATGGATGTGGCTGATCTCTCTTGAAGTTTATGGATTCCTAAAGCCAAATAGAGTGATGATTGCATTAGAAGTATGGGAAGGAATGATTGTAATGTAGGAAGCCAACATTGCCTTCCACTCTATGACTAATACTGTTTGAATAGAGAATATGGACTTCTGGAAGTAACTAAGATCTTCTATATACCCTTTTATATTAATTTAGATTTTCTTTATTTTCTTATATTTAAATGAGAATAACAATACATAATTATACAAATTATACAAATACAAAATTATATTTTCAAAAAGGCCCTTTGAATTTAGTTATGACAGATTGTTAACTGAATAAAACATTTGAATTCTTGTTGAATTGATTCAGAAGTATCCTAAATCAGAATATTGAGAGAGTTTTCTCCCATTTGTTCCCTATGATAAAATGGAATAATTCTTTAATACCAGTAGGGTGAGGGAGAACATACATGTTGAATATCTTAAGGATGTCTTTAATGGTAGTTTAATATAAAAAATGATAATCTCAATATTAAGAGAGTGCCCTGGGCTTATTTCAGTTACAAATACTGGCAATTACTAGAATTGTAGCACAGATTGCTACTTGCCATTTCAATATTTATTCTCTTTTTTTTTCTTAGAAACAAGCAAATGGAAAAAGAAAGAAAATAAAGAAGAAAGAGGTTAGGTAAAGACTACACATTATGTAATGTATGTAATGCCTATCTTGCAGCTAACTACCCATGTGAAAAAGTTCTGGTTAATGTTTCTAACAGAAATTACTTAACAGAGAATTCATAAATAGGTGCAGAAAACTTCTAAAGTGTCTTAAGGAAAGAAAAAAAACATTTATTCTGCTTTATTTCATTAGATGGATATATGGTGGTAGGATCTGCTGCAGCTGTTGTAAAGAGCAGGGTTCTATCAAAATAGAAGAAAAAATGGCAGAGCATAAAGATAAATGGTACCCATTTGCAACAACATGGCGGAACCTAAGGTACATCATTTTAAGGGAAATAATCCAGGCATAGAAAGACAAATGCCACTGGGTCTCATTCATTTGTGAAATCTCAAAAGTTGATCTCACAGAACTAGAGTAGAATGGTGGTTACTAGGCATCATGGTGTGTGGGGAGGTAGACTGGAAGATGTTAGTTAAGAATATAAAATTTCAGTTAGGTAGGAGAAAAAAATTGAAGAGACTTACTTTACAACATGGAAATTATACTTAATCACCATATTGTGTTGTTAAAAAACACTAAAAGAATGAACACTCACTGTTTTCAACACAAAAAAGGACCAATAACTATTTGAGGTAATAAGTTGCTTATTTACAAGGTTTTAACATCCTACAACATATATATACTTTGGAACAACATTATATACACAATAAATAACTATAATTTTATATCAATTAAGCCATTTAAATTAAAATACTTAATAATAGGACCCCAAATCAACAGTAGCTCACTGCGTGAAAATGTTTTATATGTAGATAAATAAAGAGTTGCTATCTTCTTTCCTCTGGTCATAATATTCAAATGACTTTAGCTGTGTATCTTGCATCTCTAAGAATATACCATGAAATACATAATTCTTTTTTTTAAAGTTGATTCTTTCTCTTTCTCTCCTCCTGTCCCTCTCTCTCTCTTCTCTCTCTCTTTCTTGTTTTTTATTAATTAGATGAATATGGAGTTACAATTGAGGGGGAATCATTGTCAAACAATCAAGAAAAAATTTACACAGTTATCCAAGGCTGATGCCATGTCATGGATGCCCCCCTTGGATTTCCCGTGATCCTATGTTTCCCCCAAAAGAACCCCTGTGTTAAATGGACATCTCATGGAGGTCAGAGATCTCCTTCTGAGATGATTCCCCCATATTTCCTCCCTCCAATCTCCTAGATATCCTTTCTAATCCCTCCCCCTCCCCTGTCTCCCACACTATTGCTCCAGGTATCCCAGACAATCATCCCCCTGTTTGTGTAAAAATTCACACAATTTGAGGTTATTGTTAGCTTAGCCATCTAGCATACTCTTTCCAGATGGAAATACACAATTCCTATGTTAATAATGGTAAAAATAAACATCCTTGTGGGACTGAAGATGGTGAGCTGAAGGGAGGTGGCTTCCCTTGAGGCTCCGAGACCTCATGGGAAAATCCCAGTTCTTCTTCAATTTTTCGAGGCGTGTTTTGGGTAATATATTTATGAATTTATGCTAGTTTGTGCAGCTTTTTTGAGGAGCAAAGACCTGGAGAATCACGTGGAGAAAAAGAGGGATTTTTTTCCCATCCTGCCTGGGACCCAGCAGTTTGGCTGCCTTTGTTTACATTCTCCCAGCAGCCAGGGAGCAGGGGAGGAGCTGAACTGAGCCAGCAACTGGACTGGATCGCTGCTGGGAACCCGAGCTTTATAAAAACAGAGCGTAGGGCGAGCGCATTTGCAGACACCCACCCAACTCATGCACTGTGTCTGGTGAGAACTGTACTTGGAAGTGGCCCACAGAGATGCCTACGTGGGCAGGGTGCCCGGTGGGAAAGCGGAGCCACCATTACAAGCTCTGAGAGACAGCACTCTCTGGCTTTGCAGAGCAGGTGCTGAAAGCTGCTTGGGGAGACAGTCACTGCCCATAAGCTAAAACAGGAAGAGATGGCTCTGGACAGGCCTAGTCTCAACCTTGCTTAGGGGGAATTCAGTTTGTGGAGTAAAGGGGGAGTATTTCTCAGCCCTGTCCACCCTCATCCCAGCCAGAAGGATCACGTGACAAGTTAAAGGCTCTGAGTCTTCAAGAAACCATGTCTGCAACTTCCAGCAGAGGGAGAATAGTAATCATCTCATACTCCCTGCCCATTAAGTCTTCTGACTTTCAGTTCCCCTGGGAAGGTAGCAAAGTTCAGGGCATTCCAGAATCAAACCTCTTCAGGGGAATCCCCTCCTAGAAATCCTAGGAGACTGAGGACATCCCAGTACTGTCTGTGAGATCACATAACCACAAACTGAGAGACCTTGATTTCAAAACCCAGACAGTGAACATTTCCTCCCAAAGGGCTCAGAGATGCTTTTACTGTCTATAGTTCATTAAAAATTTTTTACTTTTTATCTGATTTTTTATATATATTTTTTCTTTCCATTTTTTTCTTTCCTTCTTTTTTCTCCTGTTCTTGACGTGTATTGGTGCAATAACTGGAAAAGTTGATTGGTTCATGGACATATATAATGTTATACAACCTAATACTTTTTTAGAGATTTTTGTGGGTACAGGAAGGGAGGGATAAGGGTGGGTGATTGCGGGGGCACATTTGGGGGTAAATCTAATATCCAAAAACTATACACATTTTATATTATTTTGTTAAAAACTTGTATGGTTGTTCAAAAATAAAAGAAAAATAAATGAATTGTAAAGTTACATCAAAAAAAATACTGGTCATTGTTGTTTACATATTCTTTTGTTTTATGGATTTTTTTCTCTCTCCTTTTTTATTTTTTATGTTTATTTTCTTTTTTCTGTTTCTGTTTGTTTTTCTTTTGTCTTTGTGTGTTTGTTCACTTCATTTTGTTTTCTTCTCTGTCCACCTTTTCTGTTCTTCCCTCATGTCTATCCTTGTCCTCTCTCCTGAAAAGAGGGATTCTGGTCAGTGCATTTAGTATCTGAAGTATACTGTGATTGATTTCCTTATCTTACCTATGCACACATCTACTCTTATGTGATCAACCAAATCTTAATAATATCTCTTTTACCCATGCTATATTTTACCACAATTATCCCGTTTCCTCTAGAATATGTTTTTTTCTCTTTTTTATTTCTTAATTTTATTCTTTTTTTCTTTCTTGTTGTTACTTTAGCAGGTCTTATATCTCCTTCACTTCATCACTGTCCACAATTGGTCAAGATAGCAAACTAGCTCATAATCTCCTTGGGTTGAAGTGAGCCATGCCTCAAATTAACCTCGTCTCCTCTCTACTCTGTCAATTCCTAAACAATATGCTGTGCTCTCTCTTCCTTACTCTAAGATTTTACCCTACTTGCATCCCATTTTTATCTTTTCCTTTTTCCTAATTGAATAGCTAAATCCATACTAACACCTTCTAGTTCTTTATTCTCAATCATGAGCTCCACACTACCTCCCTACATCACTTCCTTGGATTTCTAGATTGTACTTTCCCCCATCTACAGAGGCCCTGCTAACTGAAGTGAAGGTCATTCTTCAAAACGGGTATCTGTTGGCTATCTTAACCTATTGTGAGAGTTCTAATGGAAGAAAACTGCTCCTATAGGTACTAATCACCATTAGAACTGTATTAGTTGAAACTATTTAGTATATGCACCTATAAGCTCATATTTCTTCATTGACTGGATTGGCAGCTGTTGATCCATGCTACCCAAGGAACACCCCAGCTTAACAAAGCAAAGGCCTTAGAAGCCCCAATAACACAACAGTAATACATACTGTTGGTCTTCAAGCCACAACCCCTGTATTTGAAAATGAGGAAAAGGGGTAATAACTGCCATCCTCACCCTCACAGCTCCCCATCCAAGGACTCCATGGCTGGGGTCCTAAATGAAAATCAAGAAAAATATATCAACATTATGATTAGTATATCAATCAATGAGTTGAAAGAAAAATTAAGGAAAGAGATCAGCGATCAGTTTCAGGTAATAAAAGACAACTTTTACAAGGAAATAAGGAAACAATTCCATGAAATGAGAGACCACATTTATAAAGAGTTAGACATCCTGAAGAGTGATGTAGCAGAGCTATCAGAATTGAAAAATGCTGTCTACCAAATCAAATCCTCACTGGAAAATACTAACACCAGAGTAAACTCAACAGAAAATGGAACCTGAGCTCTGGAAGAACATACAACAGATAATAAAGACAGGTTGAGCAATGTCGAGTTCAAGGAAGACAGACAAGAAAAGAAACTTATCATGCATGACCAAAACTTCCAAGTAATATTTGATGAAATGAGAAGAAATAATCTGAGAGTATTTGGGCTGGAAGAAAACATCGAACAACAAACGGGGCATTAAGAGCATATTAAATGAAAATATCAAGGAGAAATTTCCTCATATCAGGATTGACCCAGAATAGCAAATCCAAGATGTCTATAGAACACAAAACAGACCTAACCAAATGAGGAATTCACATAGACTTATCATATACAAAATAATTAACAAAGAAACTAAAGAGAGAATTCTAGAAGCAGCTAGGGAGAAGCCCCAAGTCACATGCAGAGGCAGGCCAATTAGAATCATTATGGATTTTTCAGATCAGACAATGAAGGCCAGGAGAGCATGGAACAATATTTTTCAAACTTTGAAAGAAAAAAAAATTAGCCAAAAATAATATACCCTGCAAAACTCAGCTTTAAATGTGATGGAGAAATTAAATACTTCAATGATAAATTCAAGCTAGCGAGACACATGATCACAAACCCTGAATTACAGAATATTCTCAAGGACATTCTTCATTCAAAAGAACATGCTAATAATACCCTAAACCCCTAAACAAGAGAGTGTATTTAGTCACATTACACACCAAAAACAAAACAAAAAACAACAACAAAAAAACTCAAGATGGTACAAAATACAGCAACAATCACAAAATCTGGGAATCATATACCCATATCTATTCTAACTCTGAATGTGAATGGTCTCAACACCCCAAATAAAAGACACAGATTGACTTACTGGATCAAAAAGAAAATCCAATAATTTGTTATCTACAAGAGACACACCTCACTCTAAAAAATAGACACAGACTGAAGGTGAAAGATTGGCAAAATGTCTACCCAGCCTGTGGTCCAGAAAAACAAACTAGTGTGGTGATTCCAATATCTGATAAAGTTAATTTCTATCCAAAACTATTCAGAAAGGATAAAGATGGACACTACATTATACTAAAAGGGACAATTCACCAAGAAAACATAGTGATAATTAACATTTATGCCCCCAAACACAATTCCCCCAAATTCATGGAAAAAATACTCAAGGACATTAAACCCCTCATTGACCTCAACACAATAATACTGGGGGACTTCAATACACCATTATCAACTTTGGACAGATAATCAAAACAAAAAAGCAACAAGGATATCTCCAATCTGAACAACTCTATTAATCAATTGGGCTTAATGACATCTACAGAATATTCTATCCTAAATTGGCTGAATTTACCTTCTCAGCAGCTCACAGACCCTTCTCAAAAATAGACCACATCCTACCTAGTCCACGCAGCTAACCTTAGCAGATTCAAAAAAGTTGATATAGTCCCATGTATCCTGAAAGATCACAATGCCATGATCTTAGCAATCAACAACAAGAAAAACAACAGAAGCTACTCTAATACTTGGAAATTTAATAATACCCTTTTAAACAAAGAATGGATAAAAGACCAAATGAGATCAGAAATCAAAAAATTCATGGAAATGAATGAGAATGTTGAAACAACATATCAAAATCTCTTGGATAGTATGAAAGCATTCCTAAGAGTTAAGCTTATAGCACTGAGTGCATATATCAAAAATCAGGGACAAGCCCAAATAAGTAGTATTATGCTACAATTCAAACTCCTGCAAAAAGAGAAACAATCCAATCCAAAAGCTAATAGGAGACAGGAAACAACTAAAATCAGAGCTGAAATCAATGAAATTGAGAACAACAACAAAAACAATACAACTTATCAACAAAACAAAGAGTTGGTTCTTTGAAAAAATAAATAAGATCAACAGACCCCTTTCCAACCTCACCAAAAATAAGACTGAAATGAAGGAATTCAATAAAATCAAAGATGAAAATGGAGAATTCATCACAGACCCAACTAAAATCCAGAAGATTACCAGAACTTATTTTGTAAATTTATATTCTGCCAAGTTTGATAATCTGGAAGCTATGGACGGATACTTGGCCACATACAACACTCCCAGATTAATACTGGAACAAATGAAAATATAAACCAAACTATTTCAGGTACCAAAATTGAAGCAGCAATCAAAGGCCTTTCCCAAAAGAAAAGTCCTGGACTTGATGGATTCATAGTATAATTCTACCAAATTTTTACAGAAGAATTAACACCAATCCTCTATAAGCTTTTCAATGAAATTGAAAGAGTTGGAGCACTACCAAACACTTTTTATGAAGCAAAAATAACACTGATACCAAAATCCAACAAATACATATCAAGAAAAGAAAACTATAGACAAATTTCTCTGATGAACATCAATGCAAAAATCCTGAATAAAATTCTAGCCAATCAGATACAAAAGTACATTAAAAAGATAATACATGATTATCAAGTGGGCTTACTCCAGGAAAACAGGGCTGATTCAACATATGAAAATCAATAAATGTAATGTACCACTTAAACAGAATTAAAAATAAAAATCATATAATCATCTCAATTGATGCAGAAAAGGTCTTTGATAAAATTCAATATCCTTTTAAGCTCAAAACTCTGGAGAGGTTAGGGTTCAAGGGAACATATTTTAACTATGTAAGATCCATTTATGACAGACCCATAGCCAACATTTTGCTTAATGGAGAAAGACTAAAACATTTCAACTGAATTCAGGAACAAGACAAAGTTGTCCACTTTCACCACTCTTATTCCATATAGTCCTTGAATCCCTTGCCATAGCTATCAGACAAGAGAAAGAAATCAAAGGAATTTGAATAGAAAAAGAAGTCAAGTTGTCTCTATTTGCTGATGACATGATTCTAAACCTAGAAGACACAATAAGCTTGACCAGAAGACTTCTAGAGCTTATAAGTGATTTCAGCAAAGTGGCTGATTATAACATCAACACTAATAAATTGTTAGCTTTCATTTGCTCCAGTAACAAGACAGCAGAAGAAGAAATCAGGAAATCTTTCCCATTCACCATCTCCTCCAAAAAAAAAAATACTATGACATCAATCTTACAAAGGATATTAAGGACTTCTACAATGAAAACTATCAAACACTAAAAAAAGAAATTTCAGAAGACCTGAGTAGATGGAAAAACATTCCATGCTCATGGTTAGGCAGAATTAATATAAGCAAAATGGCCATTCTACCCAAAGCCCTATACAGATTTAGTGCAATCCCCATCAAGATACCAATGCCATTCTTCACAGATATAGAAAAAGCAATTCTCAAGTTTGTATGGAATAACAGAAGACCCAGAATAGCCAAAACATTACTCAGCAAGGAGGAAACAGGTGTTATCTCAATTCCTGACCTGAAATTATTTTAATACAGGGCTGTAGCAACAAAAACAGCATGATATTGGTATCAAAACAGAACTGAAGAGCAATGGAATAGAATAGAGGATTCTGAGATGAACCCCCATACCTTTAACTATCTGATATTTGATAAAGGGGAGCAAAAGCATAGTGTGGAAGAAAGATAGCCTGTTCAACAAATGGTGTTGGACAAATTGGACAGCCACATGTAGACAACTGAAATTGGATCCTTACCTTGTACACTGCACAAAAATTAAATCAAAATGGTTCAAGGATCTGGATATTAAACCAGCAACTCTACAATTGTACAAAAAAGAAGTAGGATCAACATTACATGACATAGGGGTATGTACTGCCTTCCTTAAAAAGACTCCCATTGTGCAAATGTAAAGTCAAGAAGAAATGCAGGGGATGCAATTAAACTAAGAAGCTTTTGCACAGCTAAAGATTTAGTCAAGAATCTCAAGAGCAAACCTACAGAATGGGAGAAAATTTTTGCCTGCTATACCTCAGACAGAGAGCTAATATCCAGAATATACGAAGAACTAAAAAAAACTAAATACCAAAAGCACAAATAATCCAATTAATAAATGGGCTATGGAACTAAAAAGAAGCTTCTCAATGGAGGAAGTCCGAAAAGTCCATAAACATATGAGAAAATGTTCTAGATCATTAGCAATAAGATGGAGGAGTTAATGACCACCAAGCTTCTGTCTGACAAAGTCCAGACTTGGGGCAGGGCCTGGCAAAGCCGACATTCCAGGAGATTGCCAAAACCATCCCTTCTAGGAATTGGCTGTGTTCATATGTATTATGAATTTACTCAAACTGGAAACTCTCTGATTTTTATAAGAATTCCATTGCTCAAAAGACTGTTTTCGATTATTGAGAAGAGTACTGGTGATAACACATATAGAAATTATGGAAAATACAGCTATACTGACTTTATTTATTTTTTTTAAAGAGAAGGACAGTGTGTGAGAGAGAGAGATACAGAAAGAATCAATTTTTATTTAGTCTTTCACATGGCCCCCGTTGCTCCAACATTTAGCTGTGCACATGGGTGCTGGGGCCTGAACCCGCACACTCACGCATGCCAGGCAAGCACCGCAACAGCCCAGCCACCACTCCAGCCCAGCTATACTGACTTTAAAACAAAGCTGGAAATAGAAAGCAAAATAATTAGAACTAAGAAACAAAGAAACTGTAATACATGAAACATCTACAGAAAGACATGTTTAGTTTTCCTGTTCTTGAATAGGTTGAGTTTTAACTCCTTAGCAATAATTAAGACATGTTTGCCTTTCTTGTCTTTGCAGAGGTTAGGTTTTAACTTCTTAGCCCATAGATTAGGAGGCAGAAGTATTTTATAGAATTAACCATTATAGGACCTAGGATAACTATAATATATCTAGTAAGGTCACAATGACAAAATATTTTTAGGTCAGCAGTTAATATGGTATATGGGTATAATAGCCTATAACATAGTCTAGCTAATTAAGTAACCTCTGAATAAAAATAGGGAGACAAAGTTTGGGAAAGTGTTTGATCAAAACAGGTTTAAAGAACTAAGAATGATATTATTCTTTTGGAAAATAAGGCTTCTCTGTGCAGTATATGAAACAGTCTATGAGGATTTGCCCATGACTTTATGATAAAGTGGATACTGTTTTTGTCTGGTGCTTTGAAGCAGTTTGAACCAAATAGTTACATTTGGTCCCTAGCTAATAAGAAACTTTTCACTTATGCTAAGATAGGGCTTCTAGATTAACGTAGCACAGAAAACTTCAAATGCTTCTCTTATCAAATGAGGGAATGTTTTGAAGAAGTCTCTAAAGGAAAATAGCAACAGTTTATAGCAATCAGTTACCTATGGTCTATGTGGTGGGAAGGTCAAAGACATAAATTGTACTAATGGTTGATATGTTAAGTTTATGGGAAACTGAAAAGAGAATTATATAATGAAGCAGATGATGAAAGTATTGTTTGTGCACTTGTATAAAAGGTTTAACAATAAAGAACAGATGGCATTTTGCTCAAGGAGGGAACTGTGTCTGCTTGCAACTTGCTCCAGAGGTTTAAGTGGTTCCTCTGCATAGACTCCACACTTCCTTCGGGGACCCAAGAGTTCAGCTAGGGCTGGCCCCTGGCAATAAGATAAATGCAAATCAAAACTTCACTGAGATTCCACCTCACTCCAGTCAGAGTGGCAAAAATGAAGAGTACAAACAATGACAGATGCTGGAGGGGATGTGGGAAAAGAGGAACACTGTTATATTGCTGGTGGGACTGCAAACTGGCATAGCCACTCTGGAAAGCAGTATGGAGACTCCTCAAAAAATTAGGGCTGGAACCACCTTATGACCCAGCTATCCCTCTCCTGAGTATTTTCCCAAAAGAACTAGAATCAGCTTACTAAACAGATACAGCTTCATCAATGTTTATAGCAGCTCAAATTTTCTATAGCTAAATTATGGAACAAACCCAGATGCCCCTCATTTGATTAGTGGATTCAAAAACTTTGGTACATATAAATGATATTATGGCATTTTCAGCCAAATGGATAGAGATGGAAAAAAAATTTGCTAAGTGAAGTATCCCAAACTCAGAGACTGAAGGGCCAAATGTTTTCTCTCATTTGTGGAAGCTAGAATACAAGTGAAAACAATATGATAGGTGGCTAACCTAACAACTACCGCAACATGTATAAATTTTTATATGATCATGGGGAACCTTGCTTAGGTTCCTGTAGGAGATAGGGTGGGGGGCAGGAAAGGGAGAAAGGAATAGGAAGGACATCCAGGAGACCAGAGGGAGGTAGTATGAGGAAATCTAATCAGAGAGGAACCTCCGACTTCCAGAATTCCAATTAACTTGGGGCATAAGTAGGGGGAAACATGGAACCATGGGGAACCCAAGAGGGGAAACCATGGACTGGAACCAGCTTTGGCTTAGTCTGTCATTATCCTTTTGTCCTTTATTGTTTGATGATGAATCCCTCCTAATTGTAAGACCATTTTAATAAATAAAAAAAAATCCTTGTGAGTCACTTTCCCTATATATATGATTGATAAATCTTCATTTCACAATTAATAGGTGGCAAATAAAACCATACATGCTATTCATAATTGGAATTTACAAAGATTACAGAAGTTGGACATTGATAATGTTATATATTTGCTTTGAACTTTCCAATTTGATGCTGAGTAAACAAAAACAAAAAACCTGAAGTAGAAATTAATATTTTCTCCAGCATTTCCAAAACTATAAGATAAATTTTTTAAAATTCTCCATAAATAGTTCAATACTGTTCATGTCATATTACTAAATAATTTTTTATTATTTATTAATTTTATTTGTAGTGTCTTTCTAATTAGATATTACAGAAAAATTATTATATTTGCTATTTTTTAGTGATCCCCACAATATTTAGCATAATACCACAAAGATCTTTTGAATATTCAACAAATATTTGAGTATAAATATCCCTGCTTATTGCTAAAAGTTTTATCTGATGATAGCAGCCTAAATTGTCTATTATGAAATGTTTATACATAATTAGAAGTTTTGTTTTCATACATAGTGTTAGCAAGGGTAATCGGTTTATAAATATTTGATCACCACTTGGGTTTATTTTCTTTGCATATATTCCTAACGGAATAATTGGATCAAAAATGAATTATTTTAAAATACTTGGTTATGGTATAAAACTGTTTTCTTGAAATACTTATTACTTTGTAAATGGTTACATTTACCCTAAATAGGAACAATAAATTTTAAAAGATAAAGACAGAACAAAGCCTGTGTCTCACTCAGGATAATGGGTAATACACACATAGGATGAGTAGGAACAGTATTATAAAGGCTTTGAAATTTAGGTTAATCCTAGAAGTATAAACCACAGTAAGTAGATCAAAACTTACTTTCTAATGTTAAGTTGGTTGACTTTCTGTAAATATTTAAAAAATTAATATTACTATAAAATTCAAACAGTCTAGAGTCCAAAACATAAAATTTGAATTTTTTAGGATATAATTCAAAATTAGTATGTGTAGAAATAGGAAATTTTAAATTCTTGGAAAGGTAATTAAATTTCACACCAAAATGATGCTGATATGAAAATCATCTGGCAAAGTCTGTAAATCAGGTCTTCCAAAATAAAACCAGCATGTAGTTAATCACAATTTTCTTGAATGAATGGAGGAATTTAAGTCTCAACAAAGAAATGTAAGATATAAGGACTAAATGTTCAATTTTAAATTAAGAATATAACAAACTAAAGGAAAAATTCTGGGCAAATACTTGAATAACTGAATGACGGAATTGAGATGAAAGAAGAAAGGGAGTAATTTGAAGATAGATCACAAATTCTGAAATCTGAAGAGCAGAGACATAAATGAGCATAAAAATGTAAAAATCTTTGGGAGTTGTAAAACATTAACAAAACATCTAATATCTGTCGCTAGAGTTGAAAAAAGGTAGAAAGACAGTGATGACTAAAAAAGGCTTTGAAGAATTAATGTTTATAAAATTCCTAGTTGGTGAAAAATAATAACATAAAGATTCAATGATTTAATTTAATAACAAACAAGATAAAGTCAAAGAAATTACTGTTCAAGTAAACTGTACTCCAATTGATGAAAAATTTTTAATATAAAGTCTTGAAAGCAGTTAGAGAAAGATGACACATCACCTATAGAGGAAAAGCAATTTGAATGACAGTAGATTCCTGATGGGAAAATCCTCTCTCTCACCTTGCACTAAAATTAAATTGAAATGCATCAATGATCTAAGAATTAAATCAGCTACAATATAACTGCTAGAAGAAAAATTAGGAGCAACACTCCAGCTTATGTGATTAGGCAAATACTTTCTCAACAAAAACTCTCAAAGCAAAAGAGTTAAAGTCAAGAAACAATGAATGGGATGACATTAAACTAAAAAGCTTTTGCTCAGTCAAGGAATTGGTCAAAACTGCCAAGAGAGAACCACAGAATGGGAGATAATCATAGTCTGTGATTCCTCTGACAGGGGACTAATATCCAAGATTTACAAAGAACCCCAAAAACTTAATATCAAAAACACAAGCAATCCAAACAATACAATGGACCAGAGAGCTAAACAGAAACTTCTCTAAACAGGAAATTAAGCAAGCCAACGAATTTGTGAGAAAGTGGTCTAAATTACTAATAATCAGAGAAATGCAAATCCAGACTTCATTAAGAATTTATCTCACTCCAGTCAGACTAGCAATGAAGAATACAAATAGTACTAAATGCTGGAAGGTTTGTGGGAAAATAGGAACACTAGCATCCTATGGAACTGCAGACTTGGATAACTGCTCTGGAAAGCAGTGTGGAGACTCCTCAAAATATTAGGGATATGTCCACTACATGACCCAGATATCCCTCTTCTGAGTATTTTCCCAGAAGAGCTAGAATTGGCACATTACAGCAACACAGCAAAATCTATGTTCATAACAGCTCAATTTACAATAGCTAAATTATGGAATTAACCCAGATGCTCTTCACTGGATGAGTGGTTCAAAAAGTTGTGATATTTATATACAATGCAGTTCTACTCAGCTATTGGAAACAATGCTATTGTAGCCTTTGAAAGTAAATGGGTGGCAATGGAAGAAATCATGCTGAGTGAACTTAGTGAAACCCAGAGACTCAAGGGTCAAATGTTTTCCCTCATTTGTGGAGGATAGAGCAAAACCCAGGGTTGGGTGAAAGGTAGTCAACCTCAGGTACTAGATTCACCAAAGTCAAAGGAACATAAACATATTCTAGGGGAACCATAGGTATGTGGGGAGGGGGTAGGAAGAGGAGGGAGGGAGGGAGGGGTGAGGGTGGGTATATAGGGAGGGATCTAGGTGGGATTCAACAATGTTTGCTCATCAGAGAAGTCAAATAATGCTTATGTAACAAATTTAAAAAATAAAACAAAACTAGAAAAGTAAAACAAAAAAATGTAATCACAGAAAAATCATTTTAAGAAAGGGACCAGGGAGTGGGAGGATGTAAGGGAAGGGGAAAGTGGTGGGGAGGGATATTGTCTAAATTATACTGTTATATTGCATGCATGTATGGACATGTAATGATGAGTTTTATCATTATGACAACTATAATGCACCAATAAAATGTGGAAAAAATTATAGAGGACAGAAGAAAGTCTTACTACATTTTTAAAATACTGAAAGCCACAAACTGTAGATTGAGAAATAATTAAAATACATTTTCAGAATAGGAAATACAGTAAAACAAATATTCCTGTTTATAAGAAACTCACTTTGAATATATTGGTATGGATAATTTAAAAGAAAGCTCTCCAAGTAATTAGTCCAAGTGTCCTCAGTTATCCCATCAAATATATTTATACAAAAGACATCTGGAGATCAATATCTCTCATAACCGCAGGTGCAAAATATTTGTCAGATTATTTGCAAATGACATCCAGTATAGCAAAACTATCTGGGGTTTATTCAGCACTGCAATTAGGGCACAATAATTTAAAATCAGTGCACATCATTGATCAATTAACCACATTATTATCTCAATAATGAAAAGAAAAATCCTTGGCAATATTCAACAACATTCCCAAAAAGAACATTATAATATATTAAGAAGGAAAGAAAGAGAGGTTTCTTCATGTAGAAACTATGGCTCATTTGGAATGTGGTGGTGGTGAGTGATTTTGCTTTTCAAAACTCTAAAATTGCACCACTAACGTGGGTAAATTTACTAAATGTAAATTATATATCAATTGAAATGATAAATAAGATTTAGATTCACCTATTTACTCAGTTTACAACTAATATTAATTTAACTTTTCAGCAAAATTTCTTATAGTTAACATTGGATGCTTCAAATGTTCAGTTTGGATTCTAACTTAAAATAACATAAAACTATGTATTCATCCTGCTGAGGAAGTCGGTTCTATTGTGCTATGGAACATCTGGTAATATCAGATCCCCTTAATATCCAAAATGATAAATTTTTATTTTCTCATTGCTAACAATAGTCTTTCTGTTCACAATCTTTCTTTTGCTTATAAAATTTTCAAGTGCTAGGGGCTATGATCAGAGAAACAATTAAGAAGTGCATTCTGTGAAAGATAGAATAATTGTCCAAGTTTAAAATGTGGACTACGAAATTGGATGTATTTTTGGTGTGACACCTTTTTTTCAGTGTAGGGTATACTAATCAGATATTCCATTTTTAGTGATCTCTGCAAGAACAAGCCAATCATAAGTGCTGATATAACCAAGTTTAGAGCTGAGCTCATTAAGAGTCAATGCATTTATTGATTTAACTTCTATCACTGTGGCAGTTGAAAAGAACAAATTAGCTCCGAGATTGACAGACTAAAATGCAGCAGCAAATCCATTCTATGAAGATGACACATTCTTCATCTACAATCAGAGCAAGCCCTCCAAAATGTCAGTATTTGATGTTGGACTTAAGGTTTTGTGTTTAATGTTGTAGGTGATGTTGAAAAACAGGATCTTAAAGAGAGTGGCTTTCACATACTTTTTGTTTGATTAGACCTTTTATTAGTGTATCTAGGCCTTCCTGTCTACATCCTTCCCTCCATTTTCTATGTATGATTCTCTTCCAACTACTCTTGGTCACCAAATTTTAGTATTTTCTTTGCCTCATTTAAAGTGCAGTACATTAGTCAGAAACCTGAGTAGATGCAGAAGAGACACTTAGAGGATATGTTAAAAACAGTTTAATAAAGAGAATAGAGGTGTGACCAACAGAAATGAAAGGATGGTGAAGACTCTGGGACCCACCAGCAGTGAGCAATGATCATCTCCCATAGGCCTAAAGGACAAAGGAAGGGCCGGCTTCTTCAAGGACTTCATGAGGGCTGTTTCCTTGCTAGTGGAGCCCAGAGAGAATTGACTCTTTTCCTCCTCCTGCCAAATACTCCCCTTATTTGAAACTATCATTTTCCCTGATAGAAATATTTATTTCTTAGTGGCCCAGGTTTTTAAGTACACTCATCCTAAGGTAATCAGAAAAAATTCTTAAATGTAATATTGTGATCAGGTATGCTAATGAACAGTGACTCCTTATTCTACTCCTTTGTCCCTGCACTTGTATAATCTGGCTTTGTGGAAGACAGCATCACACAGTGGCAGTGGGTTGAGGGCACATTTTGTCCTAAAGCACAGCATTGTAGCTGGGTGGCATGTTTTCTCCCACTACACTCTGTAGTTGAGCCTTGCCACTCTGTCCCATCATTCTGTGAAGCTGGAAGCTTTAGAGGACAGGGTACCTGGTGAGACAATAGAATACTTCTAGTATGAGCCCTAGACACACTTCCTTCATTTAAAGTGTAGGCTTTGCTCACAGATGACACCATGTCATGAAGAATTATGTGTTAGGGAGGTGCATAAATGGTGGGAAAACATAAGCACGGAGGCACAAAATCCAAGCTCATAGTCGAATAAGTATCTATTTCCTTGTGTATAATCTCTGTCATTCCAAGATGGAATACATTGTGTGCAATTAGCTTTCATCATCAGCCTGTCACCTGAGGGCCTGCTGCCTCATCACCCAGTGAATATAGGCCATAGTACTGTTTCCTTTTAAGGACATAGATACTTTGTACCAATTCTGAAACATTCATCCTCAAACCTCCCTCTTAAATTATCTCACCAGTGATCTTTTAGTTTTTATTTATTTTTTCCCATTCCAGACCAGTATGGAAAATTTACTTTCTATGAAAAGGGACCACCACATATATATTATTAAAGTCACATAACAAGATAATGCTTACTTTACCTTCCTTTCTCATCCCTCTCTCCAATATTATGGCCTAAATGTGGGTCTTCCCCTGGATTCCCAAAGCAATCTTACTTTGTGAAAACTTGGCAAAATATCTTTTTATTATATCTTGAACTATTCTTGTATGAATTACAAAACTATCTTTTCATTCTCTTTTATAGTGTGGGGACATGACTGAATCATCGAAAGGAAATGTTAGTCACATTTTCATAAGATATTTTACCCAGAATCTGCCTGACATTAATTGCAATGCTTCTGTGTCATGCAGCTACATCTGCTATTTTCTGATCCCATCATAGCAGTGAATGAAGTGTGGAAAAATTTGTATGTGTTTAGCTGATTAAAATTTGCTATAAAGATTCAGGCAATATGAGCTGTACATAGTGATTTATGAATTTATCTGCACATGGAGAATGTGACATTTGCTGTACAAACCCCTAAGGGATAGGAGCCAGAACTTCTCTGGGTGAACAGGCATAACTATTGCATGTGGAAAGTTGCTAAGCAAAAACTTTACTAAATAATATTCACAGAGACAAATGAAGTCTTGTTTCCTTTCAGTCAGTTATCATTTTTCAGTGATGAAATTTTAAAAAAGGAAATGAACTGTTCCTACTATGTGACAGAATAAGTGAAACTGGATGAGGATATAAAATATCATATTAAACTTTACAATTGTTCATGTTTACAGTTGTTTTGCTTTAATTTAAATAGTGATCTCACTAATTATACAAATCTTTATCAAGGACTTAAATGGTCTCACTAATTTACCATTACTAAAGACAGTTATACTGATGGAGAAACCAAAGCTATCATTAGACATTTGAAATGTGTTATTTTGTTATGTCAGTAAAGAAAGAGTATGCAATTCCTTCTTTTCATCTATAAGCATAAATATATTAGCTATCTTGAAATTTAAACAACTTGGAATGTAAAGATTGGGAACCACCACTTAAATTTCTTTATGAAGTGTTGCCTCTGGTTAACAACAGTAAGATGTTAAGTTGGTCTTTGACAGGATAAATTTGCATTATAACTCAGAACAGTTTGGTATGCTAATTCTGAAAAATGGCTGCAATTAATAAATGAATCAATACAAAAACTAATAGGTATCTGAAATGGCAAAGCTAATCAAAGATGCAAAAACCATGTGACGATGTAATCATGGTGCTAAATGCGTTTCCAGCATTGTACCTTGAGTGATGCTAAGGAATTATAAATGAAACCTCCAATTGCTAACATCTGAAAGTAGGCATATCATGCTGCTCTCTGTGCCATTACCTACTTGCACACACTTGAAAACTATGACAATCGAAAGTTCAAATATGCTGACTGTATTGTGTAGGTGATATGAAGCAAATCCTGATAAAAAAGTCAAATGTTTAGTGTTTGCTGATTAAGTTCATGCATTTTTAATAGCTTGTTATAATAAGAAAACATGAGAATAAAAAACTGTATTTTCCTACTTCAGTTAGGTGACAGGCTAAGAAAGAATGGTTGAATTAATCTATTTTTATTGTTAAAAATTGTTTTACAAAATAGATTTAGGAAGAATCCAGTAGCCATCATATTGAGTTCTTTTTTTTTCTTATGTACTCCTTCTTTGATCACTTTTAAATGCATTATATTTTCTCTATACTCTATTATGCTTCAGAATAGTCTCATAATTATGTCCATGTTTACTTCTTTGGCACTCAGAGTATACCTCAAGACCAGTAAATATTCTTTATAATATGTAATGTTCCCTATTTTCTTTTTCTAAATATATTTATCTCCCATATGATTTATTTTATACAGGATTAGCTTTAGTTTGAATTTTAAATCAATTTTTGGCAGAATAGAAGATTGGCATATTATGATTTTTTTTTGCAATATTGCTTTCAATTTCTTTACCTGATGTCTACCCTATTGGCAAAGATTAAATTCTTCATTTTTAAAATTGTTTTGATTTACAAATCCCTCTAAAAATTTTGTGTCCAAAAATGTAGCTCTTCAAACTATACTATAATGTCACATTCCTATCTCTTAAATTCATGTTTATTAAGCAGCACCAGATGGACAACTAACACAGCAACTTAATAAACACCAAGAAAGTAGATGGGTCTTCAGTAGGAAAGCTGACAGTAAAAAATGATGTGTCTCCCACAGCAGTTACATCTGCTTTGAAAGAGCCACACCTGGTATCAAATATTGAAGGAGATGCACAGAGAAACTATCCCTGACCATACAGTGCTCCCTAAATTTTGACCACACTTAGGTCAAAACAATCAAATTTATAGGTAACAAGCCATTAAAAAGATCTGCCATAGGGGCTGGAGTAGGTGGCTCAGCAGCAGTTGGAGCACTTGCCTGGCATGAGCAAGGACCTGGGTTCGAACCCCAGCACTATCACATGCACAGCTAAGTGTCAGAGCAACAAAGATCAGATGAAAAAAATAATTAAAATTTGCTCTATCTCTCCCTCTGTCTTAAAAAAAAATGATCTGCCATTGATTCTAGAACTGCACACACGTATTTCTTAAGTATGTTGGAACAGGAGGGAGATACTGAAAGCAATGTAGTATCCCTCACGCCACTCACTCTGTTGAGGTCATTCTGCAAATCCTTACTGATATTTGTTGCCAACTTGAGCACAACTGAAGTATTCCACATGCTTTTGCATGATGTCACTGGAGGATGTGTAGCAGAGCTCTGAGTAGTACTGGCAGCCAATCTCATATGCATATTTAATGTAAATGGTAATCTTGAGTTAAAGAGTGTACATTTTATACAACTTTATTTGCTTCCATATGGAAAGAATGCACATAGACTGAGAAGTGAGTAGGCATCATATCATGTAAAGTGTTCATAGATTACTGAACACTGCATGGAGCAATTTCAAACTGAGACCCAGTGTCATGCAGTTCAAGAGTATGAAAATCATCTCAAGAGCCATCTGAATACATATAGCCATTCTATGTTAGGTTTTATTCTCATCATTCTAAATATCAAGTAAGCCTTGAGAATTTTAATGTATTCTCATATTTCTATTGTCTTAAAAGCTACAATGGAATAAAAATTAAAACCCAGACAAAAATGTGGATTTATTTATTTTTTTTTTCTTCTCAACAACTTCTGGTTTATTTTACACAAATTAGCTTTTTTTTTACTTTTAATGATAATTATGAGCACATATAAATGGTGCAAAATAATGGATTTCTGTGTGGCAGTTTCATAAACACACATATAACATACTTTGAATCCATCCTTTTCCCATTACCCTCTATTATTCCACCATTCATTTCCCCTTCTCTAGTTGTCCCTCTACTTTTATCTAATTTTTTTCCTAGATTCCACATATGAGAGAAAACACGTAATACTTATATTTCTGAATCTGGGCTTATTTTGCTTAACATGATGACTGCTAGTTCCATCAGTTTTCCTGCGAATTGCATGATTTCATTCTTCTTTGTGGCTGAATAATACCCGATTGTATGAATATACAATAATTTCTTTGTATATTTGTTTTTTTTTTTGAACAACCTTACACGATTTTAACAAAATAATATAAAATGTGTATAAAATGTGTAAATATTCTGGATATTGCAATTATCTCCAGGAGTGCCCCCCCCAATTACCCTCCCTTATCCCTCCCTT
>PVKS010004756.1:0-90578 GCA_004027875.1 Aplodontia rufa
AGAAGAAGAAGAAACCTAAAGGTTGGACTGCATCATATTCCAATAGCAGCAGAATTATAATGTCAAAGGAGACCCAATGGCCCTGCAAATTTTAAACAGTTCACATAGGAACTTTGTACTTCCCTGTCCTCCAATCTGCTGTTTGTTGACCTACTATATATCTTACATACATAGTACAGTACTACCCTATGTATAATTAAAATATAAGCATTATACATAGGGTAGTACTGTACATTCATTCCAATATAATTAATATTTAATTTAGAATACTGGTATCCCTAAAAATTAAAAACTGTGTTCTATGCTAAAAATAATTTTATTACTAAAGTCAGGTGAACATGTTGGAGGTTTACCAGTAATAATTTGGGAAAAGCAAAAGTTTTAGGGAAAATAGTTTGAAACTGAAAAATGCTCAGTTCTAACAAAACTGCTCAGAGTAAAGAAGGTAAAGAAGGAAAGAAAAGCTCACTTAGACAAGAGGACCGAGACAATTTCTGTCTGCAAGTAATTTTCAGAGTGATGCTGTGTTACCAGAAGTGACCCCTGGGAAAAAAAAGATGTGATAAATGTACACAGGTCACTGGCTTATGTCAAAAGATTCTGCCTCTCCTTCCAGTCCTTAAAATTCCATCCCTTTCTTGAAAGCTCCACCCTCATTTAGCACCTGAATTCTTTGCCCTCAGCAAATACTGCAAGCACACCACATCATTTCAAATTGGGTTAATCTGACTTCTTAGAGATTTAAATGAGGCTCTTCTGTTTTGCCAAGGAAGCTGTAAACTGCTAGAGAGTGTCCAGATTTTCTGCTTCACATCCACACAATTAATCTGCAATCTGCCCTATTACGCCAAACAGGGCTCATACAGCCACAAGCAGCCCATGTAGAACAGTGAGGAATACACAAAAGCCTCCACGGAACAGCATAGAAAAGGCCAGTGTTTCATGTTTTACACACTTTACATGATAGTTACTAACACTGGCAAGATTGACAAACTACTGGTTCCAATTAAATTAGAGCTTTGGTAAAAGCTAAGTTTCTTAGAAACTTCTTTTCCCCAAGGAAAGTAATCTATGTAAAGCAGTTTCAACATCCCTGGCACAAAGAAGGCACATGAGAAGTTCTGGTTTACCACCTTCCAAGCAGAAATCTCTGCTTCCTTTAGAGCACATGATGACAACAGCAAAACCTAGGGTGGGCCTGGCCAACTGCAGAAGTCACCACACACACAGCACAGTGTTCAAGGTCTGTGTGTCAAGGGACTGGGGACTTCAGGATTTAAAATTCAAATTAAAGAGGAAACTAATCTTTTTTTTTTCCAAAGTATTTTGATTAACATCATGAAATTGGAAAGCGCTAGTAACAACTCTTTCAGACAGATATTTTTCTAGCTCTCTTCTCTATTATCTTATGTAACCCTGCATAAATCTCTAAAAGATGGACACAAATGTCCCCATTTCACAGAAGGGAAACGAGGGTCAGAGGGGCAACATGATCTGCTCAAGATCTCACAATTATTACGCAACAGAGTCTTGATTCTCACCCAGACCCGCCCCAGCAGACACCAAAGCCCTATCCTGTGTTGGTTACTTAGAATGATAAGGTGTCTTTAGGAAAATAGAATTACAATCTCACTGTGATATCACTTCCTGCAGTAAAAGTCATAGATGGTAAGCAGATGGCCTATATTCAGTTAAACCCCAAACATGAATCCCCTACAAAAAGAAAGCTCCCTCGCACCCCTCAGCTCTGCCAGCACCATGGACAACCACTCTCCAGGACCTGAGGTGGGGCAATCACTCCTTCAGGCAAGGTGGAGTAAGTTTCTCCACTGATAGGGACTCAGGTATTTCAGGTTTCATCTAAACTCCAGCCAATGTTTTTTGCATGATATTTATGCATAGACACCAGCACTTTAACCCAGTGAGTTTTTTCCCACTATCTGCTCATCTGGAAAGACATCACAAACCATTGAGAACAGACAGGTAAGCACCAGATAAGAGGAAAGCAATAGCAACCTTTTACTAAAATTACAAAGAATGCACATCCTCCTCACACACACCACACACACACACCTCATAGCAAATATAATACCATTCTTCAAATAAGTAGAGTAAGTCAGAAACAAAAACAGGCCTCTCTGGAGCTCAAGTAAAGCCTTGTTTGAATTTCCCCACCCATTCAGAGTAATATGCATGAGTCCCTGCCTTCAAATAATGCAATGATCCATGTTTTCCTGATGTGACTCAAAGATCAGAACCCTTTCCTCCAACAGCTAGACTAAAAGAAAGCCAGACAAGGGTGGTCAGGCAGGTCATTGAGCACACATCAATTGGCCTGCACTTAGGAACTAAAGGGAAGGTTCTGGGAGTCAGCAGCGTTTAGGTCAGAGAAACAAAAAAGAAATGAGTGAAGGCCAGAGAGGTGGGGAAGAGGAGGCAGCCAGGAAGCAGTAATGCCAAGGGGCCAGAGGATGGCACAGCAGGCCAGAAAACAGTTCCTGAACAGAACCCCCAGGGGACAATTCCTGCTATCATCAAATGGCCTCCATTCTCCCCCAAAGGCAGAAAAGGAGCCACACACATAACACACCATCTAGGAAATACCCCACTGGCCACAACAGGTATGTCAAATCTGATAATGAGAATGATTTGTCTTACCAATCCACTGACATTTGGTTTAACACTTTTGTTTCACAAGAACATAAAATTAAATCTGATTGCAGAAATGACATCATTAGTAATAGAAATAATATATCTGTGTAACCAAGAGGCAAAAAATTCAGTGAAGATCAAAAATGTTTGCAGGTGCATTTTTTTCTTATAAAATAAAAATGTCCTTAGTGAGATTTATGGAGAAAAAAATTAAATAAATATTTTTTTCCTCCTGGGGATTTAGCCTAGGGGGGCTTTACCATTGAGATACATCTCCAGTCATTTTTTTACTTTTTATTTTGAGACAGGGTCTCGAATTATTTTGAGAATCTCACAAATTGCTAAGGCTAGCCTCAAACCTGGAATCCTCCTGCCTCAGCTACCCAGCCACGGAATTACAGGCTTGCACCACCACAACCAGGCAAAAAAGATCATATATTTTTAGTTGAATGCAATGGAGAAGACATCGCTACAAAATTTTAGTCACTAAAAGGTCAATATACGTACACGCTTGTGAAGTAGCAACACTGAGACAACTTATTAATCTTCCATCGTGAATTCAGATCAAAGCTCATCTGGAAGCTGAATGGGCTAAACACTATAGGCCTCATTCATTTAAACCCTCCTCTCGCTTCTTGACTTTTTTCCCCAAAAACCACACAATCTCTCATCCTCACATACAGAGAAGGACAGGATGCCACATTTGACACAACAGCCTTTAATTCTGGCTTTAGGAGGATAGCGGGATGAAGGCAGGTGAGTCAATGAGTAGGCAGATGAGTCAATAAAGCCACAATTAGGTAGGAGAAATATGTTCTAATGTTCTATTACACAGTAAGGTAGAAAATATATATTTCAAAACATCTAAAACAGGATTTCAAATGGTCTTACCACAAAGAAATGATAAATGTTTTAGGTAAAAGACATGCTGATTACCCCAATTTGACCACTGCATAACATATATATGTACTAAAAGCAACACATTGTACCCATAAATACGTAAATTATTGCTAGTAAAAATGTTATGGCTTCATCACTTATATCTGAGGCTCAAGCATATCTGAGCCTTGGTTTCCTCACCTAGAATATGAGAAGTGTGATCTCTGACCCAAAATTCATGCCCAGCTTGTCCACAAGCAAATTAGGTAACTAAGGTGAAAACACTCTGAAAGAAATCTACAGTTGGCATTTGTTTTCTAAAAATATCAAGTTTGTAAGCTTATAAAAGATGAATTCAAAATGAATTATAGATTATTTTGTTAATAAATTATAATAATGTATGAAAGATACATTAATAACTGAGTATTAGAATTGTGCGTATCAAAATGGACTAAATCTCCCACCTCTTCCTTTTAGTAAAATGTTCCCTAGTAAAAAGAAAAATTACTATTAGGGGCTGGAGCCGTGGCTTAGTGGTTGGAGTGCTTGCCTGGCATGCTCAGGGACCCAGGTTCAAACTCCAGCACCACAAACACACTGTCTGAGAAACAAAGATCAGATGAATAAATAAAATTGTTTCTCTTTTTTCAAAAAAAATACTATTAATATAGTGTGTCCTTGATTTGTTTTTATAATCATTAAGATACATAAAACATCATCTGAAAAGGAAAACTAGGATTTTGATATTCAATATTATCACAATAAAGATTAAATACAATTAAGAATAAAACCTAATTTATTGATATATACTAGTGTATATTTTTGCAGTTCTAGATATTGTTATTTTGAATTATCAAAAAGATTAAATGTGTACAACAAGTGCTCCACAGATTCTAGGCAAGAAAGTAAATTATTTTATACCTGCTGTAGCTTGGCAAGTAAAAATGTGCTTCATTTGACATCATTTATAATATAAAACAGTGCTTTTGCTAACCAGGAAAGTAAAATCTATCTTGATAACTACGTAGAATTATTAGCTAAGTCTTAAGAAGCATTTCCTAAAATTTACTATAAATAATAATAACATTGGCTTTTAAATAAATTCTAAAAAAATTGAAATTCAAAAACCCAAATTAATTCAGCACCATTACCATATTTAAAAGAACAAATGAGTACAAACATATTTCATGTTTGCTTCTTTAAGGAGTTTTATAAAGTTTAATAACCACAGAACATGTGAACATTTAAAAATCCTTTCTAATTGTGAAACCCTCATGAGTTTCATAATGATTAACTATGAGAACATGTAATAGTATGAAAAATGAATAAAAATATGGGACAATTATCATGTGGAGGCCCCTTTCCACCTTTGATATGAAGGAAGGATTTTTCCTTTGGCATTTGCCCTAACTGTTCTACAAATTTAAAGGAGGTCTTTAGCAGATAGCAAGTGTGGTACACAACACTAATATGTCTTGTCTCTATCTGTTCTGTTTTAGTAACACAGGAATAGAAATTTTATTTCTATTATATTTTATTTCTATTATAGAAGACTATTTTCTCTCCTATATGCTCTGTAAATCATTCTAAATGTAAAAGGCTATGTGAGATTTTCTACTAAAGCAGTGTTCTAACTAAACTTAGTAAATAAGCAGGAAAGCTCTATTTACCAACAAAAAAATGGCTGAAAATATTAAATTTATCTGATTCCACAGTTAGCAAATTACTCATTAAATCTATTCTTTCTTTTACTTTCCAAGTACAATATCAAAATTACACTAGCTTATAATTCTCATTGGAATTCTAGTTTAAAAAATATTAGCATTTAGGACTACATCCTACAAAATATCATCAATCAGCCTAATTGAGTTCATACACCAGTGAGTATTTGATGAATATTAGTTGCAGATTGTTTTTAATGACATCAGTAAACTAGCTCTCAACTCCATTTTTGCAAGCTTCTACACATGGTAATTTTAAACACTATAAATATGGCATCATAAATGGAACAGTGGCTAGACAGAAGAATGCTATATAAGCTCAAAGTACCATGATGTCTGCGGCTTATTTTAAAATTATTTGGTAGGGGAAAATAAACATAAAGATATATATGCATATAGGTAGAGACAAACAAATATGAAAAAACATTAATATTTGTTGAAAATAGATGATGTGTACATGGATATTTATGGTACTATATACTTTAACTTTTATATTTAAAGATTTATAAGTTTAAAGATATTTTAAAATAGAAGTTTTGGGTTATCCAGAAAAAAATGGAAGGATATTTTTTATTTTTAAAATATATGATGTTAGGCTGGAGTGATGGCTCAGCAGTTGGAGTGCTTGCCTGGCATGCAGAAGGACCAGAGTTTGAACCCCAGCAGCATATACACAACTAAGTGTCAGAGAAACAAAGGCTAGATGAAAAAAAAATAAAATTGATTCTCTTCCCCTCCTCTTGCTTCCTCTCCCTTTCCCTCTCCCTTTCTCCTTAAAAAAATAAATAAAATAAAATATATGATGTCTGAGCCAGATCTGGCAGTGCACACCTGTAATCCCAGCAATTTAGGAGGCTGAGGCAGGAGAAGCTCAAGTTCAATGCCAGCGTCACCAACTTAGCAAGGTCCTAAGCAACTTAGTAAGACCCTGTCTCAAATAAAAATTTAAAAGGGCTGAGGATGTGACTCTGTGGTTAATTGCTCCTGGGTTCAATCCTCAGTACCAAAAAATAAAATTTTTTAAATATAAACTTGAAATATATATATATATATATTTTTTGTAAACATATATGTATGTGTATATATGTGTGTGTGTGTGTGTGTGTATATGCCTGAAAGCATAAAAAGAACCAATAAGCTTCATTTCCCTAGAAATGACTTTTTATAGTTCATTGGGTGCTCCACATTTTTTATTTTCTTCACATTAAGTACTAATGTTTGCCATCTGAACTGGTTATGAATAATTACTGCTACAAATTAAACTCAAGAAAATATGAATTCAAAAAAATCACTCACGTCTTTACATGGTATACTTTCCTTCTACTCCCCACAATCTCTGGACTTCCCCCAACATTCACTGTTACTAGTCACTCTTTCCATTTACCTATCCTCTTCAAAATGAGAGCAGGCCCTACCATACTTAATACTTACTTCAAACCCTGTGTGTACTCCTAATTTAAAAGAAGAAAATTTAATATGGAAGATAAAGCTACCAGAATATGTGTGTCTTATTGAAAATCATGAACAGGTAAGTTTTTTGCTTAGATTGCTGGGGACAGGGGAGGCATTAATGAAGAGCTATAGAAACTTCACTGAACCTCAGAGACTAGAGAAACTAAGAGAATTTTTAAAAATTTAATCTTCTCACTCTCTTCTCCAGATTTTTAAAATACATGATGGTCTTTTAAAAAGCACCACAGCATAGATCACCTGCCTCTAAAAGCATAATTTTCTTTTTCTTCTTCTTTTTCTTTTGTTTTGTTTTGTTACCAGGGATTGAGCCCAAGGGTGGCTAACCACTGAGCAAAATCTCCAGCCCTTTTTTTATTTTGAGACAGGGTCTCACTAAGTTGCTTACAGCCTCACCAAGTTGATAAGGCTGGTTTAGAATTTGGCAATCCTCCTGCCTCGGCCTCCTGAGCTGCTGGGATTACAGGTATGCACCACCTCATCTAGCTAAAATCATAATTTTCCTATATGCAATATTGCATTTGCTTATTAAAAAAGAAGGTTACTGAATA
Organism: Aplodontia rufa; assembly: GCA_004027875.1. Lineage (NCBI taxonomy): Eukaryota > Metazoa > Chordata > Mammalia > Rodentia > Aplodontiidae > Aplodontia > Aplodontia rufa. The sequence continues at coordinate 7,274 of PVKS010004756.1, forward strand.
TTTTTATTTATTTGTGATTTTGTTAGATACTAATGACTGATTTTCTAGGAATTTTTTAACTTCAGTAGAAAATTAGAAAAGAGCTTCTTATGATGCAGTTTCCACTAAAGCATCACACCCTCATTTGACTGATGCTTATTTAAAATCCCCCTTATTTTCATGACATGAAAAATCCCTTTATATATATATTATTAAAACTTTAAATTTGGAAAATTTTATTGCATATCAAATTATTTAGGAGCTTGCACCATCATTTAAAGTGGTGTATTTGGAAAGAATTTACTTCTCATTCTCAGCTTCATAAAGCAGTAGCCCTAAAAACAAGTGTATGTAGTAGTTCACTAGTACCATAGAGAATCAATAGCCATCTATTTAACTTGCTAAGACAATGTAAATTAGTAACTTCCAGCCAGATGTGTGATATACACATCAAACAAACTGCAACCTGTTCATGATGAAAATCCTGTCAACACACACAGTCATTTGATGACATTTTATCTAAAGCAGTTTCCACATTTGCAGCTATAAAAATTGTTCTAAGAATTTTTACACAAGGAATTGGAGCTGAGGCTCATAATGGGTAATCATTTTCAGCTTATCATCTTGTGTGCTTGTGTGTACATGCTTCTGTATGTTTATTTCTATTTTCATTCAGAGGTACACTATGTTCAAAAAATAAATGTGTGCCCTGCCATTTTTCCTTCTATAAATCATTTATTTGTCCTCATTACGTATTTTTTAACTGATGTAAAGTTGATTTTCTAATTCTGGAGCTCCAAAGAAATGTGTAAAGAATAACACAGACAACAGAAGAGAAAAGAACACTTACCCACTGGAAAACAAAACAGAATATTTCAAAATGACTCCAAACATAAATTAAGTTTACCCATTGGGAGGTCTAACTTGCATTCAGATCATTTATAGGGGTCTGTGTGACTATATACCCTGCTGTTTGATAAAGAATGATTACTAACCACAGGCACCCACCAGAGAACAGAGTGTATGTATAATGCTTGTGATGTCTCAGACATACAAAGCACCTTCTTAAAGAATGTCCGTTTCCTTTCCACAGTAAGCAGACATAATTTTTCACCCTCTAATACTTCTGTTGCCCAGAGTGGTTTATTTTATGAGTTATGTGTTGCCATTTTCTCTTATGTTTATTTTAATAATATGAAAAATTGCATTCATAAGATAGGTGGTTTTGTTTCATGCTACCCAAAATAGTGGTACATTTTCTGCTTTGTATTAAAATACAGTCTTCTTGCTATTACAAAAAAATCCAATAATATTTATTTTAATACTCTTTAATAAAATGGCAGAAATTAAAAGATTCTTCTTAATAATGAGCTATTATTCCTGAATAGTGAATCCTCACCTAAACCAAATTAATTTTCTAAGTCTACAGAATTAACTTTTTTATTAAACAGGGCACAAAGTAAATAGTCTTAATGCCCATCACAGTATTTCAAACTACTACATTTTTAATTTGGCAGTCTAGAATAGTATGGAATGAATCCAATCCTCATTGATCAGATTCCAGGGGGCACCCCTTAACCAACTTGCTAATGTCAAAACAGTATTTCTACTGTCCGCTGTCAGCACTTCGAAAGTAATAATTTCAGAGGTCCCCTAAAAATCACAAGAATTTCAAAGTCTACAAAATTAAAAAGAAAAAAAAGGAAAAAACGGGGTACTGCGCACACAAAAGAGTTCTTATAAAGGCTTCAACCCTAAGCAATTCCCGCTTTCCTCACCAGTGGCACACCTGGCCACGTGGTCAGGCTGCAGGACCACGCGGGCGAGGAGAAAGGATTATGGTTTCTAGAACGAAAAGGCTCTCAAACCAGGCTGCTGCAGTCGCCCAGTGTGTCGCACCCGCAGGTGGCACCCGGAGCTCGGCCCCTCGCGCGGTGAAGAGGTAGCGCGACGCGCCCGGAGGGGCGCTGGCCGAGCATTTAGCTGGGTCCCTTCGCTTTCTGGAGGTTGAAGTCAGATCCTCTTGGTCACTTAAGCCCCCTTTGTGGTTCATGGAAACACTCTCTCAGAACTCTTAACTTTGATTGGAGACTCTGTTTAAAATTAAGAACTTCAAACCCTAGATCTGAAAAAGTGAAACAGATGTCCCGTTTGTTAACCATAAATGGCTCCGTACGTCGGATCCTGTCCTCTTTCTCTCTTTTCTTTCTGCGGTATTGTTTTATTTAATGCAGAGTTCGCTTAAAAGATTAAGAGAAAGAAAAGAAAGCAAATATGAACTGTGATTGAAAAAAAACTCCTAAATCTTTTTCTAGAAAATAATGAATGGAGCCTCTTCAGAAAGATGGAAGTGCTCCAACAGCCTCCATCCAGCGCAGCCGGCACTTTGGGCGCAAACCTGCATCCGCAGTGGACCCCAGTCTCTCCTAACCGGGCCGTGCCCACCACACACTCCCTCTCAAGAGGCCAGGCTCCCGGAGTGGGAGAAGGGGTCCCGGGCTTGCACTCACGTGAGGACATAGTTGACGCTGACGATGCAGTGTGGCCTGGAAGAGCGGCTGTTGTGCACGATGGTCGCGTAACTCTGCACCCATACCCAGCCGCCGTGCTTCGCCAGGAACCTGTAGTACTTGGTGGTCACCTGCCCCTTCACCAGCACTGATGGAGAGACAGAGGCAAATGGTGGTGAATCAGCTTGACCCAGACTTGTCCCAAATGCCGGGCGGAGGGAGTGCGGACCCCCTGTGGGCCCTAATAGCTGCGCCTGGCAGGAGGGAGAGACAACAGGCAAATTCCCAATCGAATTGACGATCCTGTTAAATTGAATCAAGACCCCCGGGTACTCTTCATAGGTATGCTAGTGGGGTGGCCGCCGTCTGGGCGGATAGCTACCCCTCTGGCCACCGGGAGAACACAAAAAGCTGGCAGTTTCACCCAGATTCTTCTCTAACTATGGAAGAGTCAGGACAGCAGAACTGAGTTCAAGTTCCCAGTCCTGGGGATTATCTCTAGGCTAAAGTATAACAAACGTTAAGGTGAGAGCTCTGTGAGAGTGTGCTCACCTAGGTGCTCAAAGTCCTGGGTTTAAGTCTCAGCACCAGAAGAGTTTAAAAAGTGGAGGTGAGTCAATGCAGTTAAGAACATTGAACAAAACAGAGAGAGAGAGAGTTGAACAACCTGGTCTTCACAACTTTAGTGATGTTTGCAGTTGGGGAAGCATAGCAATAGAAGAATAAAAACCTTCTGGGGTTACTTTTCCTAGAAATGCCCTTTCCACCAGAGCCAGCAGCCATGTAACACAGAGAAGAAACAAGATGGGACCCAGTGTGTGAGCTGGCCCTCACTGGAGCCTCAAGCACTACCAGCACCATTATCCGATTTTGAGGGCTTCCGTCAATCCATTTGTGTGGGCTTAGATTCCCCCTTCCCACCACTGAGGAGACATCCAGGTTGTTCAGGTGCGGTGCAGGGGGGTGCCTTACACAGATGGTGCGCGCAGCGCAGATGGAAGGTGTCACAGCCGTGCACGTGGTGGTACAGCGTCTTCTCAATCAGGTCCTGAGGTTCGTACCCCGTCAGCTCCGCCACCCTGCAGAAAGGAATCCCTGCGGGATGAGTGCCCCAGATACCCTCAACCCACTACCACAGTCTCAGCCCTGGGTGCCTGCCATCATATCACAGAACCTGGTCAGTTGTCTCAACTGCAAAATGGGCTCATAAGATCAAGGGGGAAGTTCTCCTAGCTAAGCAGGGCCGCCATTATGCCAAAAGCAGCCCTTTGGGAACCCTGTCCACACACCTAGAGTCCAGAAATATGAGCTTCATGTCCAGGCTGGCGCGAAACATGAACATGTTGCTGTGCAGCTTGATCTCCGTGACAGCACTAGGAGGCAGCGAGTGACCCACTGCCACAAGGCCCACGTTCTGGTAGCAGCCATCAAAGGGGGACATGTCCAGGCTGTATTGGCGGATCTTCAGGTAGCCGCTGCAGTGAATGACCTGTGGCACAGTGGTAGGGGGCAAGACTCAGCCATATTCTGGAAGAGCCCCAGAGGGCGTTGAAACATGTTGAAACTCAGCCAATGGAAATTGTGTGTGGGTCCAGTTATGAGTGCTCTAAGATGTCTCAAGAGAGACATCACACTCAACTCACCTGGGAGCTTGTAAAAATGCAGTTGCCTGGACCCCCACCAACCCTAACAACATCTAAATCAGGACACTGTAACCTGCTAAGGACCTACAATCTCATTCAACCTGACAACCACAGCTTCGAGCTAAAGCTCTGGTTCTTAACCTGTAGGAGTTCAAATTCTGACGCTATGACTAAATTCCTGCTAATCCATCAAGGTTACACCCCATTTCACAGGCTTTCCGATTCCTAAGGTCCATCTCTGAGAGGTCCTGTGGCCATGCAGTTCTGGGTCTAGTAAGATCTAGTCTTTAAGCTTGGTCCCCAGGAGTTCATAAAGTTCAGTGACCTTAATGGAGCATTCAGACCCGCTGAGATTTGAAAGGTACTGTGGGCGGTGCAAGAGCAGTCCTGGAAGTTGGAAAGAGGATCCCTTGGGTCCTGCCCCATTTAAAGACACCTGACCGCCTCTGGGCGTCAATCTTCCACGTCAGCCTCTTACCTTGTAGCCGCCACAGGTGAGGCCAGCATTCCTTTTGGCCAAAACGCATTTCATTCTCAGGAAGAAGGAGCGCTCAATCTCATACTCTAAGAGGAAGAGAAGCAGAGGAGGGCTCAGGACCTGAGGCGGGCGCCAGCCCCAGCCACGACTAACTGGGAGAAAATCACAAGCTGACTGACTGTCATGGGCCCAAGCAAGGGTCGCAGGCAAGTGTCTGCCTTACCCTGTACAAAGTGAGAGTGGTAGGGTTGGTGGGCGGTGAGCACAGCGGTCATCTCGTCATGGTCTGCGGGGTGGATATATTCATAAATGCTGTTTCCGGTCAGCTCTACCTGTAAAGAGGAGGGTATCGCAGTCTCTGTGGTAGTAGAATGTCCCATGAAAAAGCCGAAAACATGGGCTAGGTGGCCATGAGGACAGAAGCCAGCAATTGGCCTTGAGTTATAATATAATTTCTGTCCCTTGCTACCTACTGCACCCTTTGTAAACCTCAGCTTCCTTATCTGTGAAATAATAACAATAACAGTTATGATTATAGTAGCAGTACTAGTAGTAGCTGCTCCCTGACAATGTCCTGATAAAGACATCATAAGTATGCAATCTTTCCCCACAGTGTCCGGCTTATGATAAGGGCTCAAAAAGTAGCATTGTCTGGGCCTTAGGTGGAAGCTAAAAGATAAGGGAAGTCTAGGAATGAGGAGATCGAGACCTGCTTCAAGAATCCTCCTGCTAGCTGAAAGGTCTCCAGCCCCAGAAATGCAGATATAAAAGGATTGGGGAAGCCCCACCCCTCCTGTTTCCAGCTCTGATTGTATACACTGCAGGCTGGAAGTATGGACCACTCACCTACCTGAGAAAGACCCAGGTGAACGGAGGCTGTCTCTGAGATGTACATAATCTTCCCATCTGGAGCCACCACGAAGATGAAGCCGTCTAAGGTCTGGGGAGGCAGAAAAAGAGTGAATGAAGAGGTCTCTGGGCCATCTGCTGAAATGCAGGAGGCAGGCAACACTTAGAAGCATTCAGCCAGAAATGTGAAGAGATGGGGTATACAGTCAGACAATCAGGAAACAGGACATAGAGCTAGTCACAAGAACCCCCTCTTTTGTTCATTCCATTTTGTTAAGCACCTGGGGCATTTAACATACTAGGAGAGATCCAGAGAGAGTGATAAACATGGCTAATGCTCCACAGACTCAGGATCTATGGAAATGAACAAAGACGTGACTGTAATAGAAATACACAAAACTTCTGGGGAGAAATCACAACCTTTGATAAGAGATAGGTTAGGTTTTTGGGGTGATGGTCAATAAAGAACCAGAGGTCTATATCAGTCTTGAAGTGCTCCACAGTGGCAGTGTTCTACCATGTAAAGAGTAATAGCAGGATTTGGGAAAGATCCAGTGCAGCAGGCAGTACTTAACATGGAAGAACTGATAGTCTGAAGCTTATACAGGAAACAAAGCTGGCCAGTAGCTCTGGAAAGAGCATAGGGAGGGGATTTAAGAGATGAGAGGCCTCAGGAGCAGCAAGTCCATGGGGGTACTGCTGTATATATCTGTGTATGTTTACATTGATGCATTGCACTGACTGGTTCTCCATAAAGGAAAGTCTCGGACTTTTTGAGTACCTATATTTCTGTGAATGAGTCCTTAGTATAGGCAGTGGAAACCTAGGATGCCTTAGACCTTGTTCTCAAGGAGCTAGAAGTCCTTCAGGGGCAACTGGCCTAAAGATAATTATACCGACCACACATCTAAATGGACAGTGCTGAATAGGCAGCGGACCCAGAAGCTGAACAACCAGAGGAGGGGATGCCTGAAAAGAGTTGATGTTGCTTGGAGAGGAAGCTTGGACTGGAGAAGAGAGGAAGAGCATCCTGGACAGAAGGGATAATGTGGTAAAGGCAGGGACTTTGAAAGGGAGGTGTATGAGATGTATTCTGAGGTGATGTGTTTGGTGTAACACAGATGGAGCTGAGGAAGTACACCACAAGGTATTTTCAAAGTTTGGAATGTCAATTTGAGGAATCTGAAGTTGTTTTATAGGTTTCCAAAAAAGAGGTTTCTAAGTAGGTGAATAATATGCTCAGATTATTATTTTAATCTTGGCAGAGTGTAGACAATGACCTATAAAAGGAAGGAATGAAGATGGAGAGATCAAAGCAGGTAGCTGCAACAGAGATGATCAGGTCTGAAACTGAGTGATGACAAAGGGGATGAAGAAAAGTGAAAGTCTAATTTAAAGTTGGTGCTAGTTATGGACTTCATGCTAATTTGGTGGCAGAAAAAGGAGCTAAGTTTGACTTTCAGGTTTCAGTAAGGATGTTAAGCAGAGGGTGATACCATTAACCAAGACTGAAAATTTGGAGAGTCACAATGAGATTTTTGTGCAAGTGGAAGTCTGGACAAGGGCAATATGCAATCTTGTTTTGGAGATATTTCAGGGACATGACAATATCCACTTAGATGTGTCCAGTTGACAGTAAGAAATAAAGGTCTGGACTTTAGGAGGGGGTCTAGACTGAAGAAAACAGCCAGGGCCATAAGGAGAAAAGAGCTGAGGTGTTAGTGTTGGTTAAGATCACCCAGGAGGTCTTGGAGCAGTGTGAGAAGATACAGCTAGGATCTTCAGGAAATTACATCATTTATGAAACAGCCAATGTAGGGAAAATCAAAACGGGGAAGGCAGAGAGGAAGAAAAGTCTGGAAATCATGCTATTAAAGGAATTCAAGAAAGAGGAGAACATTAGTTTATCAGTGTCATCTCCTTCAGTTGTGTATCCAAATGTCACCTTCTCTTGAGACCTTCTCCAACCATCTGCATTATAAACTACAACACTAAAGCAGAGCTGTCCCCCTCATTTTTTCCCACAGTACCTGTCACCTGATACACTATGCAGTGCACTTACTTGAGTGGGTTTCTAAGGCTCCTCTACTTAGAATATAAGAAGGGAATGGATGTAAATACAGGGCTTTCTGTCTGACACACAGTTGGCCCATATATTTGTGGGATGAACAATTTGAGATAGGATAAGAGATAAGCATCTAATTTCTTGACATCAAAATGTGGTGAGGCCTGTGCAGAGCACAATAGGTAGAAGAAATGACAAGCTGCAGGGATATTTGAGCAAATGGGGAAGCGAGTGAACCACTGAAATCAGGAATATAAATCAATCCTACCAGAAGGTGAAGAAGAGGAGAGGCTGGGCAAGAGCCAGAAAAGGTGAAGGATTGTTTAGGACCTTTGTTCTCTTATTTACATTGCCAGAAGAAATTAGTTGAGAATATGGAAAAAATTGTGGGGACAACTGAGAGACATCTGATGAAAGGTGTTTCAGTAAAGAGAGTTTCACTGTCTTCCCAGATAAATTCAAGAGCATGGAAGGCAGACCAGTGAAGAAATGCTCTCACCCTTTCTTTGTTCCATGAAACTAAAATCTATGGTCTCCTTGAAGAAAATGAGAATAAGGAACATGAAGGCTATGGGATCCTGCCAACAGATTGCAGCTCATGCCAGTGCAGGAGGAGGAACTGCCTGCTTCCTCTACACTTAGGTTCCAAGCTATCACTCCCAGTGGAGTCGAATAATAATAAAGAGAGTGTGGGGTAGGGGACAAGTGTCAAACCTAAAAATGCCACCGGGAGTTTTATTATTTAAAATATTTGTTCTGCGACTTAAGCCAGCAACCGGCAATTTAAAACAGTGTGCACTGCAAACAACAAGGTAATGGGCACTTCACATTGGTTAAACTCATTACCTGGGGGTGTGTATTGTGTACCCGAGGGTTTGTAGAGAGCCTAGGCTGGAGTGGGGTGAGGGGGAGCTTGGAAACCACAAGGAAGAGATGAAATGAGTTGCAGACACAGCTGGATGGGGAATGTGTGGGCTTAGAACATTGACTGGCATTTTTACCAGATTCCTGTTATTTCCTTTGCAAATCCTTCGTTTCAGATGGTTCTGCAGCTCTGTCTTGGCGGATTGGCCCTGGGCTTCCAGTGCCCTCAGCCAAAAGATGCCAAATGGCGCCCCCTCCCTTAGTCCCAGTGCCCTGATGGAGCCTTATCCTATCCGGCTTTTTTCCGAACTCAAAGTCTTGGTTGTCACTCAGCCTCCCTCTCAGCCTGGCGAGGCGCCATCCGCCCACCCTTGCTCAGTTAAGAGCTGAAGTTCTAACTTTGGAGGAGCTGTTAGGCTGGGAGACAGCCGCGTCCAGGTTGGATCTTTTTTTAAGAAAGTAAAAGCCCGACCAGGCAATCAGGACCTCGAAGATATGAGCCAGTGGGAGATGTGTGTCTGTACCTGGAGTAGATGGGAGCCCAGTTCACGGCCAACGTTATCCAGGGGGCTGGTCCGACTTGAGTGGCCCCAAGCCTCACCGAGCCCTGTGAAGACACAGAAAACACCTTTAACTACAGAAGCCGGACCGGCCGGCAATTTGGGACTAGTCTGCTTTTTGTGGTTTATTGCACACTGGCGCGATAGGAAACACGACTCAATATTATTTCTCTCCCACCCCGCCCGAGCCAGTCAACCTGCACAACTGGGAGGTGGGTATGGGTGCAGGTAAATTTTGGCCCTGCCCCCTTGGGGCGGGCTCTGAGCAGAAACCAACTCTCGCTCCGACCGATTAGGTTTCTCTTCTGAAGCAGGTCCTCCTGCCGCGCTCTCCGCAAGATCTCTAGGGGCCTCTGCACCACAGAACCCCCCAACACCACACTCCAGGAATAACTCTGGCGTAGGTTCACTAGTGTGTTTAAGGAGATGAGGGATACTTCTTTTCTCCCCCAAAGTTTTCATCACCGTCCTTATCAAGAGGCGCAGAATGTCCCCAAACACAGGGAATACCTCTGCCCCCAAAGAGGCCTGAAGCAGCTGTCCAGGTCCATCTGGTCCCTAACGGCCCTTCTGATTGGTTTGCCGGGGTTTTCTAGCCATTCTCCTCCTTCGGTCTCTGACTTTAATCCCCTTGGGAAAAGTCGTTTGCTGGCGTTACCTTCTAGTCTAACGCTCACCAGCATCCCTGCCCTTTTCTTCCTCTTCCTTTTTGCTAGTAGCTCCAGCCTTACACACCCTCAGCCTCCCTCACTCCCTCATCCTCGCCTCCCTCCAAAAAAAAAAAAAAAAAAGGCTTTCAGTTATTGGAGGTGCTAACAATTTCTTATTCTTTGCAATATTTTCGTTCTATTCTAGACATAGAAAATAATTCTGTTTCTCTTCTCTACTAGTCAGGTACCATCTCTTATTAATAAAGACGATCCATTCATCATCTCAATAAGATCAGATATTCACTTTAAGATCCCGAACAATTCTTCGGGTGATTTCTAAAACATCAAACGCTCAAGACTCTCATGGCTGATTTAAAACAAAATTAGTAATCTACCAATTGCCTGCGTACAGAAAGAAATAAAAAATAAGGCAAAAGAAACTCAGACAGAGCTACGTTCAATTTGTCATGGGTAATATCTTTAACAGGGCTGCTTGTGGGACCATATCAACTAGATGCCCTTTCATTCTTAAACTACTGAACATGGTTTAGCATGACCTTTATTTAAGGCGACCTTCTTCATTAGAAGCAAATACACAATAAAGCACACAATGACAAAAACACTCTCCTTGTAATATGACGCTGGGAAGGATCTTTCACAGTAAAACATGGAGTTAGATTTTTTAAAAGGTGTTGGCCAGGAGCTGCTTCCTAAGCAAGTGATCAAAACCCTGGCAACCAGTAACAGTGAATGCCCCTTAAGCTCGAATAGGATCTTTCTAGCTGTTTGCACATCTAAATAAATCTAACGATTTCCCCACCGCTCTGCAAACACTGATGCTCCCCGACTGCAACTGGACTCCTCTCTCCCCCTCCTGCAGGTTGACCCCTCCTGACTCTAGCCCTTCCCAACTTCCCTCCCCAGAGTGATTCCACTGCCGGGTTTCTTTCGTGCTTCTGGACCATTCTGGAGGTCCAGTCAGAGTCACCTCTTAAACACCCCTTCCTGTTGTCTTCTTCCCTTCACTCCTTCTGATTCAACCAATCTAGTCTCCTTGTTCTGGCACAACATATTCTTTTCTTTTTAATCCTTGGTTCAGACATTCCCACCCAAAAGAAGCCATGGGACGAGTTGGCTACGGAGGCTAAGGGAAAGGGGAAAGGACTCTATTGAGAGTTTCCAGAATGCAGGTGGTGAAGCCTGTGGGCCCCTTGGAAAGGGCAAAGTCCCGAAACCCCTCAATTGAGCTGAGGCTCCCTTGTGTGGAGAGTCCTAGCCCTCAAAGCCCCCAGAAGTGTTTGAAACCTGCTCAGGAACCTGCTCTGGAGGCCAACAAAGTCTTCAGTCTGAGATTTTGTTGGTCTCCCAGAACAAACATCCACCCTACCCAAGTGATCTGAAAATCCCCAGGGCTGAGGTCTGGGGAATATACTGGTTTAGAACTCCTGCACCAGCCTTCACTCTGTGTGTGTGTGTGTGTGTGTGTGTGTGTGTGTGTGTGTGTGTGTGTGTGTTGTTTCGGGTTATGGCCTTATTATTATGCGCCTACCAGGGAAAATAAGACTTCCCCACAGGTTAATAAACAGCTCATCCTGGTGTGGGTTAACAGAGGCCTTTCTTGCCCTCCCTTACCCACTCCTCCACCCACCCACCCCCACCAGCTTTTTAAGGAACCTTTTGCTTTCACTTAGCATTGCCTTCTCTTTTTGTTCCCAGTTGAAATCTCCGTCGCAGTCACACAGCTGAGTCTGAGTTAATGTTTTATAAAAAACTGGCTGCCCTAGTATACCTGTCGGTCTTTCCTGATGCCCAGGACTGAGTTCGCCCTTCAGGGTCCAAGCCCACATCAGGGTTTCCCCTTCCCTAAAGTCTCAAGGTGGGCCAGAGACCCCTCTCCCTGGACCCCCTCGCCTCTTGCCTTCAGTGACACGATCCATTCCGGCACCCAATTTCAGTTAGCGAGGGGGTAAGCTGAGATTTCGTTTCTGCACTTGACCTACCGCAGAAAATTCGCAAATCCTTTGATTGTCTGTTTAAAATGAGGAGGAAACCAGCTCCTTTTGCGGTGGGATTACAGTGGGAACAAGATCTAAAGATTCTCTTGTAATTCGGTGAGGCCGAGGGAACGGGTTTTGCAAAGGAGAAAGGGAGCTCTGCGAGGGAGGCGATAACTAAATCGGGTTTTAGACAAAAGGATTTTCCCTAGCTAAAGTGGCCGAAGACAAAGGAAAACATAATCTATTTTGGAAGATTTCCAAGATATGCCACATTAACCTTAGCAGATAAATTTTGCTTCTCCCAGGCCCCCCTCTTTCCTTAAAGTCTGGTTTATCATATTTACATAAGTAGCATTAGAAGGGATGTATCTATTATGGATCTAAAGGGCTGGCTCACATTTCATGTGAAAACCTGGGCGAGTTTCACTGTTGCTTTACCCTTGGTGCTTGGTTGAGCCATTTCCATTTAAATACCCCCTGACCCAAGGATTACCTCAATGGACTGACTGCATGGGTTTTGTAATTTCCTGAAAATGAGATTTCGATTTATAAAACAAGAAACCAATTAGTAACCAAATGAGGCGAAGTAGATCCACTAAAATTGACCTAATCCCACAGGCACCATTTAGGCCCGTTCTTGGCGAATGAATGATGAGCCTCGGTCTAGCGTGAGCCCAAAGCATCATCCAGCTGTGTTATTGCAAGCAGCAAAAATAAATTGATCGAGGTTTTCCTTCTGAATGAATTTCATACCCTTGGCAAAATATAGATTACAAACCGGGCATCATCGCCTCCATCACGCTGACGGGAAGAGAAGGAAGAAAAGAGCTTGTTCTATGATTCTTTCTTTTAATCTATAAATACTATACCTCCACAGAAATTCGTTCTCCTTGTAGTTCTTCCGGGGAACCACTAACCCCTCCATGGATCAAGACATACCTTTTAGGAAATAAGGGGATGCTTAAACTAGAGACGCTGTTCGATGATGACCATAACCTAGAGACTGGGGCCAGAAGAGTCCTGAAAGACCCAGCTATTACATTTTGGTCCCCAGCAGATTGTCCCAGCTTCCTGGGTCTCCTGCAGGTGGGCAGAGGGCGTGGGGGAGAAGGCTGTTCAAGGAAGGTAATCTCAAAAATCCCAAATCCCATGAATTCTGCAGAACCCGCTCGGTCATTGCTGAACGCAAAATCCAAGCCTTCCCTGGGTTGAGACACACACAGCCTTGGTGTGGGGGCTCCGGGAGCCTCTGAGGCTGGGCACTCTGAGGACGAGCGACGCAGAATGTACACTCCCAACCAGACCGAGCTTCTGGGGCAGTTATTGGGCAGAGAAGGCCGCTCTGAGAACAGTTGCGAACCCGCTCCCTCTAGTTAGGGCCCTCCCTCATCACCCTGCCAAGGTGGCAGTGCTCCAGAGGGCGAGTGCTGGATGACCTTGTCCCATCAGGCCTTGTCCTGCAACACTTCTACGGACCCTGCCGAGTGCGCCAACCCTCTCTCAGCAAAGCTTGCCCCAGTCCTTCCTTTTGCCTGCAGCTCAGGGGCCGGTGGCGCTCTGCGACCGCGCCTGGAAGCCACCCCGTTACTGTGAACGTGAAATGTGGAAAGCTCTGACCCTTTCCGCGCCCTCCTCGCACTCTTTCGGCTCCTGAGTTTAGGCTTCCCTTTCGGGACTGAGCCTACCAGCCAAGTGTCAGAACCCGCCGCTAAGGAACAAAAACTGCAAAAACGAGGGGGCGGGCAGGGTTCGATCACGTTCGGACTAAGACGCAACACTAGCGCACTGGGGAGCGTCCTGGTTGGAGGCTGAAAAGTGTTAAGTGAAGTCGCCCAAGACTTGGGGCCTTCGCGCACGGCTAGGACTTGGCGACGCTGCTTCCCTAGAGGCCCGCTCCTACAAGACAGAGCCGAGAAGGCCAGACGAATCCCTTTTGGTTCTACTTGACCCAAGATCCTCGAGAACAGCGTGGAGTCCTCCCTCCCAGGAATAGCCGGATTGGACAGGCTCTCTGCTTAAGATCTAGACAATCGCCCATGCTTGGGCTGTGCCCGGGCAGCGCGAAGGGTGCCGGGCACCCGCGCATTCCGCGGATCCTCTGCTCCAGGCAAGGGGGCAGAGACATCGGGGCCTTTCCGTATACCCACCCGGGGTAGGGAATGTGGAGGCTGTTTGGAGAACAGTTCTGGGTCACCGCAGAGAGAAAGAGACTGCTACACGGACTTAATTGGCTTGGGGCTTCAGACGCGGTGCGGGAGAGGTGAAGTTGAAGCCTTGTCTCCTAGCTGTCCCTAACTTAGCCTGAGCCGCATAGGTGGAGAAACTAGGCGCAGAAACCGCCCACTGTATGGGGACACCTGAGGAAAGTTTGCTCCACTTTAAACTCTGTTTTAGCAGTTTCAGAAGAGCAGGACCATTCCTAAACAATTGGGGTTCCTCTTCCTCATACAAAATTTACATTGCCATGGATCAGAGACTGGCAGTGGCTAACCCTCTGAAATAATTGTTATTGGAGGTCGAACCTCGTTTTCTTGAGAATTTCCTGGACCGGAAGAGCAACGCGGCAAGAATCCATGGCTTTGCATTCTGTGTCCGCGTATGTCTGGAGGCTGTCAAGATTCCTCACAACGGAAAAACAATTCTTGTAGAAATCAGTTTTTTCCTCTGTAAGTTTAGCCTGGCTTTAGCTTCAGGTGGATGATAGTATCCTGTTTGAAATCATCCCGCCATAGCTTTTGATATGTTTTTCATGTGTTTTTTTTCTGTTATTATTTTTGATAGTGTTCCCTCTAAGGGAAAAAGTTTGTGTTTTTCATTGATTAGACCTACAATTTCTAGCACGTGTATCTGCCTTGCAAATGCTTTGCATGGAATTTAGTTCTTCACCCCACATTTTAAGTCAACATCAAAACAGGAATTAAACAGAAAACCAGCGTGGAGTGTAAACTGTGCTTAAAGGCTTTTAAATGAGAAAAACTTCTGTAAGAAAATAAACATGGAAACCTAATGCTCAATCATTTCCCCGAGCAGCAAGAAAAACAGTCTTAAATCACCCACCCACGTGGGAAATGGGGGCCTCTTTTTCTTTTTCAGTTCTAAAAAAAAACACACAATTAAGGATTTCAATCTTGAGGTGAATATTAGAAAGGGTCTGTGGAAGTGTGTTTATTCATCATTGAACTTTGTAGAGACTGTCTTTCCTAAGAAGTTACTAATTTCAAGTCTGGGATTATTTTTATTTTCCAAAGAGGTCTTGACAATGAAATGGTAGGGTGCTGTTGCCCAGACTGAACAGCTATAGACTTAAAACCCAGTCTGATACCTTCAAAGTTTATTCCATATGCCGCTATGCCACCAGTCGAAATTGCATTATAAGTGGAAAACAAGATATGTATTTTTTAGTTGAATTTGTCCTATTTTTTATTACCCTGTCTTTCTGCACCAAAGGTTTATATATTTCTACATGCCTCAATCTTTTATTTGCCAGGGTATTTAGAAAAGACTAAAAGATAAGTGCTTTTCATTTTTTGCAATAATGTTACTTGCAATAATGTTACTTTGCAACAATGTTACTTCTTTAAAACAAAAAACTCCAAACAGCCATAATCAACAACAACATAACTTCTACAGGTAAAATATTTATTTTTTACTTTCCTTTTTTTGACTATTAAATCTCAAATTTATTTGGAATCCAATGCTTATTCTTAATTCTTTGGTGTATCCGTATCCCATTCCTCTACTTCCCCTCTCATTTCCTGCTCAACAGTTCATTATTATCAATTCAGGTGAAATAAGTTTAAAAGCTGAAACATGCCACCAGACAACAGCTACTAAACTCTAGAGGGAAAAACCTACATTTAGCAGGTGAAAGGGGAAAGCAGAATGATCTACCTTTTAATTATTTTCTCCTTTTTCAAAAATAAGTATGGAAGAATTTTTGTTCATTTAATTTATAGCGTTTTGCACTGTGGGATAATAGTATAGATGAAATGTGATATGAGCAAAAAGAACAAGTTTCACAATATTATTATGCCTATGTCACCAAGTTTATAATTATTTTAGACTATATATCTTGCAGTAATCCATGTTAATAGAATATTTAGCATGATAAAATAGGAACCTTTGAAACAAAATTTTATTGAGGGCCTACTATGTTAGAGGATGGCTTTCAAGATGGATGTAAGGATGCATTTTTGTCTTCAAATTCCATTTAGCCTCACACACACACACACACACACACACACACACACACACACAAATTCTACAACCAACTGGGCAGAGAGCTAGCTGCAAATTTGTAATCCCAGTGACTGGGAGGCTGAGGCAGGAGGATCAAAAGTTCAAGGCCAGGGTCTGGGGTTGTTGCTTAGTGGTAAAGCTACCACTGGATTCAGGCACCAGTACAAACAACAACAACAACAACAACAAAAAACCCACAACCAAATAAACCACATAAAGATATAACTTCAGTTGTCCTAGTGCCTTGGACCCCAATCTTGTCCACTCAATTCCCCTGAGGTAAGGCAGAACCCAAATTTGGCACCCCCTGCGGGCTGGGCCAAATTCTAAGGCTTTTCACTATTTCACTCCTTTGAAAGTTGTTGTTTTATTTTTGTTATTTGTTGTTATTTTTCTTTAAGGGCTATGTTTGGATTTTTGAACCTCATACACTTTGAAAATTTAAACCTCATCCTTAGGAGCCAGCTGTTCCTGTGACCCTGTCTAACTCATCGGGTGGAGGCTGTGGGTGAGTTATGAGCTCAACAGTAGCTGGAGAAATAAATGATGTGCCCAGAGTTCACACATCGTCCATCCCCTCCTCCCCATAAACTCACACTCACCCATAGAAGGGAGAGGTGGGAGGGGCCCGGGCCTGGGCTCCAGAGGAAGGTGAGGGGGGCGGGGGTTGACTGCAGAAAGCACAATTGCCCTTTAAAGTAGCCAGAGGGGACTGCCCTTGCTACCAAGGGGATTCCAGCAGGAGTCTTCACCAGTGCTCTCTTAAAAAGTAATGAGAAATTGCCTATGAGCATTTACTTTTTTTTCTCCTATTTACTTATAACAAGATTTATAATTTGTGAAGGTAAGACTTAATTAAACAAGAAAGCTTGCTCTCTTAAAAACAAAAACAAAAAATAGCCCCATCCCCTTCTGGCTGCGCCTGCCTCTGCCTAAGGTCCGTCCCTGGCCCTGGCGATTCCCTGGACTCTTCGGGTCCCGCGTGATGCCTGCCCCGGAACACCGACCCGCTATTCTTCTCCTCCTGCGATTACTCGCAGCCCCACACGCAGCACCATATGCTGCTTCTGATCAAACAGCGAGAGACATTGGCATCGATAATTGACGAGACCGGCAAGAAATCACGCAGAAAGGAAGCCCACTGAGACCGCAGGGGCTGACAAATCACTGCTAATAATCCTGTTAGGAACAGCGCGCTAGCGGAGTTCGCAATCGCTTTATTTTTATAAAGTAGGCGCTGACAGTATAAAAGACAAGAAGATCTCTTTTTTAAACAGAAGACAGTGTGGTATAATGGTAATTTTCCCATCAGCAATTCTCAGTATCGTTTGAATGGGAAATGTGGTTTTTACCATAAAGGGCCTCCTCTTTTTTTTTTTTATTTCTTTACTTCTAAAAAACTTTAGTTACTTAAATCTTTGATTCCCCTCCTCCTGTGGTTTACAGGGTCAAATGAGGAGAACTGTTCAAGGAACCACTTTTAGAGGAAAGAACCATGTAGTTTCAGGATAGAATTAAACTATAATTTGGAAGTTTTCCTCCTGGCTAATGTGGGGCAAGTCTTGCAAGCTTTTACACCAAAATTAAGCAAAGTGAAACTTCAGTCCCAATAATGACTATTTCTTCCACCACCACCATTTCTTTAAAACAAAAAACTCCAAACAGCCATAATCAACAACAACATAACTTCTACAGGTAAAATAAGAAGTTTTTGTTTGTAAATAAACAAGATTCTTTCCATTAGAATTTTGTTTGCATGTTTAGTGATCTCTTCTTTACATTTTCAAATCTTCCTTTTAGTAACAACATATCTAAAATATTTTGTAAAATTTGCTTTTATTTGACATAAGTAAATGGGCAAATGGAAAAGAAAACTGCCCTTTTCCTAGTGAGTATAAACAGCTTTTCGAAGGAGTGTTCTATGAAGGCTGCTCTGTCCTCACACAGTGAATGTTGACCTACTAAATACAGTTTTAAATCATGTCAACAGCTCAGCTATTCTAATTTCTGGGCCTTATAACACAGTTTTCCCAGGATCCTGCCAACCTGCCACCCAGAAGATATTTGCTAAGTGGGCTAACCATCTTAATTCAATCTGATGTATATGGGGACTAGACTAGTATCTTACAGATAATGTCAAGGCCAGAGTTGCAAATCACCAAGCCCCAAAATTAGTTTCATAAATGAGAATATCTTGGAAACTCAGAATAAATTTACTATAAGCAGCCAAGAAACTGGGTAAATTCAGAATGTTTTTGTTCATGAATATATCTGCTCCTCATTTGCAGACCTATAGACATACAAAGAAATTATTATCTGACATAGCTCCATGTCCACGAGCCTATCCATATCTAGCAAAAATACAGAATCCGGCCGTGCTCCTGCTTTCTACTGGATACAATTCAAACAAGTGGAATAAAAAAGAAAGGCATGTTTGGATTAGTAGTACTTTCAATTGAGCTTACTATCTGAAGTGTTGACAAAAGCACTGCTGGGCTGCTTCCCAACCAAACACATCTGATGGACTGGAGAGAAAGTACTAATGGGGAAGAAGAGAGAACCTAGGAAAAGGAGCAGCAAGTTTAGCCAGGACCTGAATCAAGTAGTTGGGCTAAACTTCCGGTTCGCAGAGAGTAAGTATGTAGTAAATATGGGTATGTGTCTCTCACTGGGGTAGGCTCTTTGTCTGGCAAATTTCCTACCGCTTTCCTTTGCAATTCCAGGTAGCAAAGTCACTTACCTTCTGGGAACACCACTCTCATTTTGAGATAGCTGGTCGTGAGTCTGATTATGGATGCTTTGTCCAGCTGTGAGGTGATAGCTGAGGGCAAAGGCAGTAATTTAGCCAGTTCATAAAATTCACTGTTTTCCTTCTCCCTCCTAGTCCGAGCAGCATTTTTGGACTTTTCTTTCATTGTGTCTTGCTCCCCCTTTCTTCTTAAAACGTAAGCTCCACAGATGCATCCAAAACCAAAAATTAACTTTCAATTAGGGATCATTGTTAGCAAAAATCAAGCATACTTTAAATGAAGAGACTGGAGTCTACACCAGGGACAGTATCGATGGTAGTTAAATGACAGCGCACGGAACAGAAAATATCTTCTTTGAAAGTGCAGGAGAGTTTGCAAGGGTAGGAGAGTTGCTGATCCACGGCGATTTGGGCAATTCTCGCGGTTTCTAGGTCTCAAATGCTGGCGGGACACCGAGGAGTTAGGCTTTCCTTCTATTCAGTGCTGCGAACCCCGTTCGTTGGAAAATCGGCATAATAATCCCCGACGTTTGCTCTTCAGTCCCGTCGCCTCTGTGGCGACCTGAGCTCCTTTAAGCACGGCAGGAATCCCAGGTAACTCTTTCAGATCACTGCGAAGACAACAGCATCAGAGCATAAGAGATCTGCGGCTCCACCATCACTCACCATCACTCACACCCTCCGAGAAACGGTCAGAAAAGGAACTCGAGGCGCCTCAGCCTTCCTAGCCAGGATCGGGATTTTTTGTTTGTTTTTTAAGACACAGAGAAATGAGCAGCGAGACTGAGCACCCAGCAAATAGCTCTTGCATTCCCTCACCCATGCCAGCCAGGTTCTCCGGCCCACTGCGAACTTGCCCAAACAACAAAATACATATTTTTGAAGACCTTCAGGAGATCTTCAGCCGCGGGTCCCCGCAGCGGCGCCCAGGCCAGGCACACGTTCCAGGAAAGCAGCTTTCCGCAAATTAGAATTCCTCCACAGCTCTGTGGACGCCTTTCAGGCCGCCAACCGCGGCAAATCTGGAGCTTGGTTACCTCTCTAACACGGGTCTTAAGTCTGGGATTCCTCAAAAAGCGGCACTTACTCATCAAGCCCCTCGGGGCTGCGAAGGGAAGCGACCCAGGGCTCTTCCTGCCCAGCAGGGGCAGTAACAGCGGGGTACGGCAGCGCCAGGTTAACAGGTGGCACACTCGCGACAGCCCCCTTGCAGGCGCCCGGGGGAGGGAGACGTCCCAGCCTAGCCTCCCCCGCCGCAGCGCTGCGGACGCCGCTGGGTGGGCGTGGGCTCTTCTGCTTCACCTACCTTCAGTCCTCGAGGGCTGCCAACGGCGCGGAGACGCCGCCTCTTAATTGCACTCATGCCTACCGTCCAACTAGGCAACTCTGCCGGCTTCTGCGCTTCCCACTAGCTGAGAGGTGCGGAGCATTCCCTGGGTCCTTTCTCTGGATCATGAATTGGGGGAGGGGTGCTTGACAGAGGAGGAGGATGTGGGCTTTGGGACCGAAGAGGTGGTTTAAGAACCCTCCTCCTCGGTAGTTTCTACGAAGCCAGTATTATTCCTAATTGGAGGCTGAAAGCGCCCCCCTGTAACTTCTTTACAGCTTACGGGGTTTAGCTTCAACTTCACTCCCGGGCTCTCTTTCTCCCGCCCTCTCTCAATGTCATTCTTAAGTCTTTCCACCTCTTATTGGCCCGATACGACCCGCGTCGCGGCGTTCATTGGCCAATCGGGCTGAGTGACGAGTGTACGCCCCGCGCAGCCCCCACGCGCCCCAGCTTTGGGCTCGCAGTCCTACGACCCGCGTGGAGGCTGCGAACCTAATGAAACTAGGGAGCAGGGGTCGGGGTTACCAGGCTGCCGCAGTAGCCCTGGACTTCTGGGGCCTTCCGGGAGTTGTGCGCGACCCGCATTCTCCCGATGGCTGAGCGCTGTGCCTGGCGCACCGGCGTGACCGTAGTGGGAGCGCTCCGAGGCGACGTGAGTCAAACCCTAGGCAGCAAGGTCGGGCGGACAAGCTGTGGCTGCGGGCAGGCAAGGCGAGAGTAACCCAGACTGTGAGCAGTTTGCCCAGGAGCTGACCCAAAGGCGTTCGCGAGGCCGATCTTTGGCTTTATTTTCTCTCACATTTCTCTGAAACCAGAGTGACATCGAATTCATCGCCAGAGGAAATAAATACATGCCTGTCTTTAAACTCAAAGAAGATGTCTTTTTCCAAATGCGTTGGATTTGTGACTGATTTGCTCACTGTGGAGAGCTCTGATGGGGGAAGTTTTTCGTCTGGGAAGCAGCGGGTGGACAATAAGAGAAAAGAGGTTATATTTAAGGTGAAAAATAGAGTTAGAAGTGGTTGTTTGATGTATCACAATAATCCGTTATCTTAAATATCAGATGACTCTGTTGGGTTTTGTTTCAAGAAACAAAAGTCCAACGTGAATATTCTTTACAGAAAGGATAAAATCTGCAAAATTGAACTTAAAATGTCTACAATTCCCCACTAGGAGCTTTTTAAAAGAACGCTCCCAAATATTATTGCTGACAAATTATGGTTTAGAGACCCTCGAATTTGAATTGCCTTTTCTTTTTGTCATCTGAGAAGACAACAGATAGCAACAAGAAAAAAAAAAGTCGCCCAAGAAAACATTGCTGCCCGCAAATCTCTCCCTACTGACAACAATTGTGATTTGCTGTTACTGGTAACTCGGGTCCTACTCCTAGAGATGTGTTTGGAGGCAAACAATTGCTGGGCAATTGTTTTCTCTGCCATAAAATTAAGGGAGAACACGAATAACACTGCGTTCATCCTCTCCTTTACAGTGCTAACTGCTACAGAAAAGAAATTAAAGAGCAATTTGTGTCATTCTGCTGATATTCAACATACCTTTAAGAGTGTTTGTTCAAAAATACAGACTATCTGCCAGCTCCATGCTGGCCAGTGGCCATAAGCTCTAAGTCAGGAGTAGCTTTCTGGGGTTATTTACACACCTGGGCAACACCTGGCCAGAGAGGTGAACGTTTTGGGTGGAAAGAAAAAAAATAACTAAACAGATTTTTGCAGTTTTCAAAACTGGTACCAACTAATGTGTTCTAATGGGAGGAGTCATTTCCCCAATGGCTGTAGCCATTCAGAGACCAGGCACTGGGCGGTCCTTGACCACCGGACTGATGGACTGTTAGCAAGAGATGAGTAGAAAGATAGAAATACCCTGTGGTATCTTATACAAGAGAAAAGGTCAAGTTAGCTACTAGAGTTAGCTGGGGATGTGGAGGGCGTGAAAGAACCTTTCTTAGCTATCCTCTTTCTGCCAGTGTGGACAGATATCATCGGGATAAGATGGAGCCAGCAGACTGAGCAATGACACTGTAGGGTTAAGAAGCAGTTTTCCAGTCTGTGTTCTGACACCATTTCACTCAAGTCTGTGGCTGCTCTAAACCCCTATTTCTACTGGAAATAACATGCAGGTGTGGAAGTGTCTCTCTGGAGTCTGAAACCTTTACACGTATGGACTCCCTGGGGGTGGGGTTGGAGAGTGTGGCGGTGCCCACTTTTTCATACATGGCATGTTTCAAGTGGAAGAAATGCAGTATTTTGTCTTCAGAAGCAAAAAGGGCAAAATTAGTATGGAAGTCTTCACACCAAAGGCTGATGCCTGGTGGGCTACTACAGAGTCCCTAGGAATCTCGTTTGTCGATGAACCCAGTAAATATGGTTTAATAAACAAAATGAACACATGGCCCTAAGGTGATGGCCAAGTCACTAGCTAAGTCCTCAGCACACAACTGTCTGAGCCCAGTTTACCCAGAGTGAATTGGCAGGACGATATAACACCTGTTTTTCTAATCTTTGAACTCAGGTTGGAGCCAGAACTCTGCCCTTGCACTCCCTTGCCTGACTTAAGGACCCGGCTTCACACCCTCCTGGCATCCCCACCCACCTGCCCTGCCAGCCTGGGGTGTAACCATGAAGTGGAACCTCAGGTGCCTTCCACGTGTTCTGCGAATTTGTGTTTGCCTCTAGAATGGAAAAGTTTAAAATACGTTTCTTGAGACTGAGGCTAATGCTACAAACCTCTTTGCCAATATAAAAGAAAAGCAAAGAGATGGGCACATGCAAGTCACCAACACCAAACAAGAATCCAGAGTCTAGGCCTCTGCCTCCTTGCATCAGTGTGTCTACCTGGCCCCAGAACGTGATCGGATTATGTGAAGAAACTGATCTGATGGATAAACAAACATCTTATCCCACCAAGTAAGGCACACAGACTAAAGGGGTGACCACAGTGTTCCCTAAGAGTCCCTTCCCCTGGGGTGACCTGGAATGCTGCCTTCTTGAAACCTGCCAGCAGCTGTGACCCAGACACCTGTACCTAAATAAGCCCAGGGCTCTGGCAGGGTGGGTGCTGCTAGCTCTCAATGCAGATTCAGGAACTGACAGTGCCTATGCTGTGTGAAGTCCCGTGCAATGTGCTGCCCCAGAAGGAAAGAAAGGGAGCCTCTCTCTGAGGACCGAGAACCATCTGAACTTTCCTACCTCAGGCAAAGTCCAGTCTAGAGAAGCTGAACCTTGGGTTGCAAAATAACAGGTCAATGCCAGCCAAGCAGAATCCTGATACAAACTACCAAACCGGGTTTCAGTGACAAGATGCAGACCTGGTGGCACTGAGGTTCCAATCCTGCTCCAGTATTGACCTCCATCCTGCCTTCCTATAATTCCTCTCTGTTCCCTGCTATTTAAACATTTTATCAAAATTAGAGTGATTTCTGCCTCTCTCTTTTTATTAAGACTGCCAGACAGACACATACACTTTTACATCTTCGCATATCACATATGCACATGTATACAAAGAACACAGACATGGATTTTACTCATTGACCAAGGTTAGAATGGATATATTTATAATCAAGATGAAAAATCCAAAGGTGGCCACTTAAATATCTCAGTATGTTAAATCCAGACGTTCTCTCTCTACCACGGAAAAGGAAAATTTATCTGAGGAAATGTTAAGGTCTTGAAATATTAATATTTTTCTTCCATGTATATAAGTTAATCCTCCGGCCCCCACCCCACCCAGCACTGGGGATGAAACTCAACAAGTTAATGTTGATCCATTTTATTACCATATTTAGTTGTTGACAACTCTGTGAAGTTGTGATGTTGAAACAGAAACACAGACCCTTATTTAACTTTATCCCCTGGGATGAGCATGCCAGAAAGGATAGGAGGAAACAAAAAAAAAAAAAAAAAAAAGGAGGAGTTTTTCTTAATATTTTAGAAATTGCAGTAAATACTACTTTTCTGATCAGGACGTTTTGAAAAGTATATTTTATGCCAAAGGAAGAAAGGCAACACACACACACACACACACACACACACACACAAAGATGAGAAAAGCATACAAGAAAAGATTTTGCATAGTTTCTCTAAATATTCTGAATAATATTTTCCATCCAGATTTTTTTAAAGATGGAGGGAGGGAGGGAGAGAATATCAATTCTATTTAGTTTTTCATGTGGCTTTTACCGCTTTCACACTTTATTGTGCATGTGGTTCTGGGACCTGAACCCCGGGCATGCCAGGCAAGTGCTGCAACCTCTGAGCAACAGCTCCAGCCCCTTCCATCCAGGCTTTGAAACTGTATTCTAAAACATAACCTTGAATTGATTGCTGAGAAATAAGTGCTTGCTTCCTGTAGTGTGGACCACTGTATTGGCAGACACAAGTTTTAGGCTTTAAAATAAAACATTTATTACAAGAAGTGGTAATTGTGAAGAAAACTCTGATTCTGTGGATTCTGAAGAGGAAGGTGAGTGGGATGCTTTCTGTTCCCAGAGAGAGCAATTTTCACATTATTTTCATTCTAGAAACCAGTGAATGATGAGTGCACATAAATCAGCAACGGTGGACACAGGGACAACAGAGATGTTCAGAACCTGGAGATGAACATTAACTAACAGCTTCAGGTAGAAAGACACTTTGATTGCTAAATTAGTTAACGAATTTCAGGGGAAGTATGATCTTGGTAAAACGGCCCAGAGCGGGGCCCTAGTGGCTGCCAGGCTGGACTAGGTGAGTGCATTAGCCTGGGAAAGGATGAGCGCCCTGAGAATGGGCTGGATCAAGAGGGCAGTGCTCATGTATCTCCGTGTTTCTAACAGGAATTCCATGCCCCTTTGGACTAAGTGTTAAAAAGAGTTTCCCCTCAGGCGCTAGTGGACCCCCAAATTATGTCGCGAGCGCCTAACCCTGCACTCTTGAGGCAGAGTGAGTAAACGGTTCTGGTGAGGTGGATCCTTTTAATCCATAAACAGATCATCCACTTCCAAACCTGACTGATCCTCAGAGTCACCTGGGACAGAGGACTGGGACGGTGGTGGCTTTTAAATTTGGGCTTTTAGGCCCCTCTGATTTAGGAATCAGAAACCACTGCTAGACCCTGGGATTGGCATTCTGTAAGGTGCGAGGCAAAGGCAATCAGACCACCAGGCAGCCACCCACGCGTACGTGTGTGGGGGTGGCGGGGAGCGGGAATAAGGATCCACTCTGCCAGGGGCGCGAGCGCCACCTCCGGCCGCACAGGGAGGGGGCGGGGACCTGTTAGCGCGGAAACAGCTGCTTCCTCCCCCTGGGCGGCCCGCCGGACTGAAGTCTTTGCGTCTCCAGACTCGAGGCCTCAAGTGGCTGCTGCCGGCAATCGCAATCACTCTTGCCGTGTAACAGCCACAGCACCCTGGGGAAGAATCTATGCGCTCTTCTGGGCCAGAGGTCAAGTACTTCGGGTCTAGGTAGCACATCCAGGGTCCACTGGTCATCTCTGGGCGGAGGACATGGTTATCTGCCCTTGAAATGCTGGGCGTTTAGCGCGATGGTTTTGAAACTTGAGCATGCCCAGGAATCTCCTGTAGGGTTCATTAAAATACAGATCTCTGGTCCCACTTCAGAGTTCAACATCAGTAGAACTAGAGTAGGATCCAGTGTTTGACTTTTCAGGTGTTAGTGCTGCTGCTGCTGCTGCTGCTGCTAATAGGGGAACCACACTTAACCATTGCTTTAGTCTGCTTTTTCTCAGTCTATTTTTGGTAAGACTGTAAGGAGGGAAAAGACATGAAGGGATGGTCCTACTATTGTGTATCTTGGGTATATGATATGAAATGATATGGCTGTCTAGTTAAGGCCCAGGAGTGAGGATCTCCTCAGGGACAGTGATGGGATCTCAGAGGATGCTTCATTACTCCTTCCTTAGGAAAGAGGCCTCAAGATGTGGTAGTGGAGACCAGGACTCTAGCCAGACCACACTTCTGTGGGGAGTTTAGCCTCGGAAAAATAGAAAAGTACTTGCCACTGTTAAAATGTTCCTGCATTCAAAATTCTCAACTCTGTAACAAGAAAGAAGTCCAGAGAATTCAGGAAAGGACTAGGGTGGGACACATTGGAAAGACAGATGAGCATTGATTCTGTTGGTGCTAATTAGCTTCCCAAGCTTTTAAAGGATTCAAGGTATGTGTGATATTGGTGCAGGGGAATAGTCCATGCAGAAAGGGAACCTGACATTGAGCTCCTGAGGTCTAGGCCTGCTCCCTCCTTGCAGACCACATCTGGACATTATAATTTTGTTGGCCCTTAGGCACTTCTGTCATGTTTTTATGGGTTCCTTCCTCCATAAGAATATAATTTTTTTAAAGAGAGAAGGACAGTGTGAGAAAGAGACAGAGAGAATCAGTTTTTATTGAGTTTTTCACTTGGCTTTCATTGCTCTGACACTTAGTTGTGTACGTGGGTGCTGGGGTTTGAACCTGTGTACTCACGCATGCCAGACAAGTGCCGTAACCAGCAAGCCACCACTCCAGCCCCATAAGAATATATTTTTAAATTGTATTTTGTAAGTACATTGGTATAAAGATGGATCCAATTTGGGCTGGATTCATTATCATGTACTTATTATCATGTTCATTTTAATTTTGATTTTAAAAGAAATTTTATGAGTTTTCATAACTCATAAAATTACACGGGCCCAGGAAATGTGTCTATTGTGCAAAATGGATAAGTCAGCTTTGTTCCTGGAAGAATGGGGATGCTGGGCATGCCTCTTCCCAGCTATGGCTTTTTCTAAGCCTCTTTAGGAAATCTAGAGGGGAATGAGGATATCTATCCATGAGTCACAACTGCACATCTGGTATGAAACTGGTTGGCCTCTTAGAATCCCTACTAGAGTCCCTCCACCCAAAAACTGAGTGGAAAATCCAGACAGATTAGGTTATCGGCATCGTCTTATCTTAACACCTGGCCTGCTTAACTTATTTTCCTTACCTAAAATTTCAAATTATTGAGTGAGTGAAATCCAATTTATGCAAACCAAGAAAATGCATCTTTGGGCTATCAGTTTGTGTCTGCTGCTATAGAATTTTTTAGTTTCTTAAAATCTTTCTGGAGTCTGTTTAAAGCAAACACTAAGGTTGACATTTTACAATCCTTTCTTCACCTTAATTTTGTAATGCCTTATAACAATATGTAGAGATTTTATTTTTTATTTTATTTGTTTTTTATTGAGGAGTTGAGTTGTACAATCATACATGCATATAAAGTAACAATATGATACACATTTGATCCTAGACTAGAATCACCCCTAAATTGCCCACACCCCCGTCTCTTGATTCTTCTGTATTTCCCCCAGAACAGATATAAATGTCTTTTTATATATGTATAAAAGTATGTGTATATCTATGTACATATATATTATATATATGTGTGTATATATATACACATATATGTATATATTATATATATATTAAATGTATACATATATTACATATATGTATATAATATATATATATATATGATTGTGAATTTTCCAGAATTAAATGGTTGCATAAGTATTATTTGGTTTCTCAGGTGGGAAAGAAAGAATACTCTACATTGTTGATAGTCTTCCTAGATCACTCCCTTTCCTCTCTCCCTCTCCCTCTCCGCTCCCCCTCACCTCCCTGCCCTCTACATAACTACGGTTTGTCTGGATTAGGTGTTGCTACACCTTTGATGAGTCCTACAAGTGTTTGCTGACCTTTCACCTGAGCCTGAGTTTTGCTTTAGCCTTTCGGAGAGCTTCTTTATCCTTTCTTTTCTAAACATCCATATATCATTCTGCTTTTAGAATATAGCAGTATAATTTCTTTAGCCTGTTACAATTGAGGGCATTGAGGTTTATTTCCTGTTATTGTAATCACAAGCAGTGCTGCAATGAATAAAACTGTATGCATGCCATAAAAGTTCTCCCACAGGAGAAATTCTCAAAAGTGGAGTTGCTAGGTCAAAGGGTACATGGATCTGTACTCCTGATACATATTGCTAAATTGCCCTCCATAGGAGCTGTGCCAATTGACATTCCCACCAGCAATGCAAAAGGATGACTCTCCCCACGGCCTCATAATGAAGAAACTTATTACTTTCCCCTGCAATGTGATGGTTGAAAATCATCAGTCTACTTTGAATTTGTTTTTCTTTTATTAGGGAAAGTCAGCCTAAGAGCTGTGAACTGTCAACTCGGACACACTTGAAGGTAAGGCTTTCTCCAGCTCTCAGTTGGTTAAAGTCCCTTGAGTAGGAGGAAGAGGTGAAACCTAATTTTAAAAAGAGATGAGTGTTTCTTGAACCCCTGGGGCTAGAACTTACTAGTCAACCTGGCAAGCAGAGGTAATTAGGAACACAGATTCAAAGTTCAGGAGTTATCTACCAACACTTTTTCTTATATAAAATATTTAACACTTTCTAATACAAAACACAGAATAAAAATATTCAAATATAATTCCAATATGTCTTCATACAATGGACCTCCTAATTATAATACATTGCATTATATATATATACATATATTAACATGATGGTTGATTTCCAGATTCTGATTGCTTAGAAATTCAGTCATCCCAAATTGATATTTGATCAACCTATTTCTGGATTTTTTTTTTTTACCTATATACACTTGGGGATTTTACCACAAAAACAACTCAAGTATTAACATGCTGGCCAATCACTTTTCATGATATGGACAAATAACTTGGAAGAAACAAGGGTTTAGATTCATCCTAGCATCAGTTTCACAGGAAAAGCCATAATAATTTGGTTAAGAGTCTAAATAAAAATGACACATAGGAGAAAATAGGAAAGCAAGTGCACTGGAAATGTGCAGCCCAGGGCAGTTTAGAACTGCTCTGATATTTATTTTCACTCCTGGAGATCCAATAACTTGTTTGCAATGATAAATGTCATATCATAAGCCATCATGTATTCTCCATGAATAATCAAAAGTCACAGAAAAGAAACCTTGATGACAATGTATTTTACTCCAAACAAGACCACAATAAAAATGGGTCTTATAATTTTATATTAACATTCCTTAAAATTTTCAATACCTTATTTGTCCAGGGGTCTGAGTGCATTGGAATTACAACACAGTTCTATATCAGATAGCATCCCCTTTCTTTCTTCCTCTCCCATCTCCCACCCTCCTCCCATCAGAAAGACATGATAATGAGAAACTATTCCAGCAGGAGGAGCTGGTTTAGAAACAAATGGATTCCATGGCAACTCCTGACTCCACATGACTTCTAATAACCAGCATTTCAGTTGAAAATTGTCTGTCTGATATTCTGTCCAGCACTGGTGCCTTATGTGGGGTTTTCCCTAGTTTACATTTCAGAAACGGAGTCTTAACCTCCAGTTTCATGAATAAACAGCAGCAGCCGCAGAGATATGTCACCACCTGTAACCATGATCTAGCTAGTGATTTGTCAAGTATTTCTGGTTCCAATCTTTCATACTAGCTGACAGAGATGAACACTGAATGAGAAATGTCCAGAGCTGGTACCACATAGTGTAGAAAATCTGGGAGGTGTGTTCCACCGCAAATTGACACAGAGAGTGAAATGTTCTCATTCCTCTCCAGACCATGCATGGATCAGGCCCTTGATGGCAAGTTGAGAGTATTGGGCTTTCTAGTCACTGAAAGAGGAAAACTAAATGAGGACGGAAATAGTCCAAACCTATGTGATTTTGTTCTAAAGAAGAGTGGTCTGCTTTTCTCCCAAGTAGTATTGGCACCATGTCAAAAGTCAAAGGAAACTTGTATTAGAACAGACCTGTAAAATCTCATGTCTAACTACTTTATAATCATTTACTGTGACCCAGAAAAACATTTATAACATATGAGTCAAGTGATTGTTCTTGGAAGTACTGCAAGTTAATAATGGAGTGTGGTACAAAGGTGTGGCTGAGCTCCTTCTAAAGTTTCTGGGTCCACTTAGGGACCATGGGCCTCAACTGTGCAGAATAAGACTGAAATCTAGCCCCAGCTCAAGCCTGTGTCCTATTCAGAGGGTGTGTTTTTTTTTTCAGTTTGCACAAAAGCACTATATGGTCTTGCACCAGCCCTGTCAATGCCATATTCCTTGATGATTGACATCTTGTGTAGCACATGCCAAGGAACATTCGTTATGGTGCATTGGAAATAGCATGCAGGAGTTTCTGTGGCCTATGGATAACCAGCAAATAACATTTTTACTCCCCAGGGAATTGAAAGAATAGAAGTTACATAGCAAGTTTGCTTAGGGAGGGTATACTCCAGAGAAAGCAGGAGAATGAAAAGGGAATGTATCCGTGATGGAGAAAAAGAGATGGACATGTGAAGATGGGAAGAACTGAGAGAGTTGTACAAAAAACTGAACATCAACATGTGTATAACAGTTTGAAACTCATTTGGCCAAATTCAGAGGAAAGTGTTATAAAAATAACTGAATATGTTTATTTTGAAAACTCTCAAAGAGCTTATGCATTTAAAAAAGTAACTAAAAATCACTCTTGCTTTCACAGTTAGAATTATGAAGAGAGGTATGAACTTAGTGTAGACTCATAAAATTTAGTGATGTTATAAGCTATCCATTCTTCAGTGGTCAGCAAGGCTTAGTTTATGCAGGACCTTCACATCTTTCTAGAATGAGCTGAAACCTGACCAGTGAGACAGTGTTTTGAAGTGCCTCTGAAGTAACCCCTGGGTGGAAGGCTCTCATGTTAGTGCTCACCCACTTCCCTCTGTTCTTTGATTTCTGCGTGGAAGGAGTTAACTAAAGCTTCTGTGAATTTACAATCCAACACATTCTTGTGAGGAAGGAGACAGATGACATCTTTCCAAGTTTCCAAAGGGAAAGCTGAAGAACAGAGAGCTAAGGAGCTTTTTTAGAACCATATTGGAATAATGTTCACTCAATTAAGAATTCTTTGAAAAGCTAAAAAGACTGAGTAGAAAGGAATTAGATGTATTAAAAATACAGTAACCAGTTGGGGGTGGGGAACATCCCAACAGAAATCAAGGAAGCAGAAGCATCTCTTTTCTGAAAGAAAAGGTGCTCACTAGTTGGCATTGATTTCTTTTCTTTACTTTTTCTTTTATTGGTACTGGGGATTGAAAGAAGCATGTTCCCATCTTTTTTTTTTTTTAGTTTTGAAAGGTGGGGTCCTGCTAAGTTGTTTTAGGGCCTCACTAGGTTGCTAAGGCTAGCCTGGAACTTGCAATCCTCCTGCCTCAGCCTCCTAAGTCACGGAGATTACAGGCATATGCCATTGCATCTAGTTTGGCATGGATTTCTTGAAGCCTTTTTTTGAACTTCTCATTTTGAAATAATTATAGATTTATGGGAAGTTGCAAACAAATGTACAGAAAAGTCCAGTGCACATTTAACCCAGCCTGCTCCAATGTTAACATCCTGCATAACTATAGTGCATACGAATACCAGAAAACTGACATCATTGTAATTCAAAGGGCTTTTTTGGGTTTCTCGGATTATATTTGCACTCCTGTGTGTATGTGTGGGTATACACATGTGTGATTCATATGCAGCTTAGTGTAACATCACCGCAAAGTTCCCTTATACCACCTCTTTACAGCTATACCTATACCTTTCCCTCTGTTTCCATTTCCAATCCCTGGCAACCACAAATCTGCTTTCCTTCTCCTTAATTTTGTTTGAGAAATGGAATATATATGAATGGAATCATACATCACTATCACTATGCATGTCCCCCTAGAAAGCCACCCATGTTGTTGCATGTATCAATAGTTTGTTACTTTTTATTGCTGAATAGTATTCAAAGATATGGATATTCCACAGTTTGTTTAACCATTTACACATCCAAGGTATTTGGGTGTCATAAAGCCACTTTGAGCATTATTGCACAAATCTCAGTGTTTATTTTCTTTGGGACCAATTCCAAAAAGTACAATTGGTGGGTCATATGGGAAGTCTCTTGTTTTGGTTTTAAAAGAAATAACCAAATCATTGCTATCACTGTACCATTTTAAATGCCCACCAACATGTGTGAGTGATCCAGTTTCTCCACATTTTTACTAGAATCTTGTGTCATCATTTTTTAAACTGCTGAGCCACTGAGCCACATCCCCATCCCTTTTTATAAAAAATATTTTGAGATAGGGTATCATTAAGTTGCTTAGAGCCTCACTAAGTTACTGAGGCTGGCTTTGAACCTGAGATCCTCCTGCCTTAGCCTCCCCAGTCACTGGGATTTAAGATGTGCACCACCATGCCTGGCATCACTGTTTTTTATTTTAACCATTCTAATATGTCTGATATTACTGTGGTATTACTTTGTATCTCCCTAATGGCTAGTGATATTGAATTTATTCTTATTTCTTTATTTGCCACATATACATGTGCCCTTCAGTAAAATTTCAATTCGTGTTTTGTGCATATTCTAATTGGATCATTTGTCTTTTAATTTTACTGTTAAGCTTTGCGATTCTTTATCCATTATATATATGTACATAGACATAGCCTTTGTTGAATTTGTAATTTGCAAATATTTTCTCCCTGTCTCTAGTTCATCTTTTCCTTTTCTTTACAGTTTTTCATGTGGCAAAAATTTAAAGCTTTGAATGGTATCCAATTTTTCTACTTTTCCCTTTTGAAATTGACTTTTTAGAAGTGTTTAGACAACATCACCCAAAAAGGGCATGCACAAGTATAAAACCCAGTCCCATGCAACTGTTTTGTAATTGCAATAGAGAAAGGAATGGAATCCATTTCCACTGAAATTTACTAAGTATCTACCATATACTAGGTACTGTTCTGGGCACTTGGAATTTTCAGTGAATAAAGCAGCAAAGCCTACCCACATGCCAAATAAATCCGAAGTGGGGGGCAGAGTCAGACAATAAACATAAAAAAATGTAACCTACAGAGCATGTAAGAAGGTTCTAAGTGCTGCAGTTAGAGGGAGCAAGGGGATTGGCAGAGTTTTCAGTGTTGAATAAGAGTGTCACCACAGTTTTAGGTGTGCTTTAAGCAAATGGAAGGAGGAGGAGTTAGTCAAGTGGACATCAGGACAAAGGAACCTCAGGAGCACAGATCTTGAGGTTGGGGTGAGCATGGGGTATTCACAGAATAGAAAAAGGTCGGTGTCTGGATCAGAGTGGAGATAGAAAGTGAGGGAATGCAGGAGAAGAGGCGAGTTAGGAGGAGTACAGAGGGCCCTGGAAGCCTTATGAGGATTATACTTTGAGCAAAATCAGGACATGTGGCAGAGTATTGGACCGGGGACTGAAAAGATTTGGCTTGGTTTTAATGGGGTCACTCTGGCTGCTGGGTTTGAAGCAGGCCGGAAGGAAAACAGCAGAAGTACTACAGGGATCCAAGCCAGAGCCTCAACCAGAGGACAGGGGTGAAGGTGGTGACAAGTGGCTGGATTTTGGACATACTTGAAAGTAAATCCAACAGGGTTTTCTGATGAATTGGAGGAGGTGTGAAAGAGGAAGAAAGAAGGCTCCAAGGTTACAGGTGAAGCATAATAAAAAATGCAAAGTTAATGAGAAGGAAAGGGAGGGAGTGGAGGAGAGAGAAAAAGAGAAACGGAGCCAATGAAAGGGCAGTTCAGTCTTTGTATGGTGCAGTTTATCAATATTTATTAAAATTAAAAATGAACATATGCATTGGTCCAACTCTGATTCAAAGAAATTTATCTTTCACAGATACTTGTGCATGTGCACATTTATATGTACAAACAGCTATGGAGCTCTTTGTAATAGAAGCAGAAAAATCTCAACATCCAGCATCAGGGGACTGGTGTATGTATTATAGAACATCCAAACATTAAACCTCCATGTCCCATTATACTGAGTGATATGTATCTACATAATGCTCTCCGAGGTACATTAATAAAGGAAGAAAGCAAGAAGCGGAGCAATGTATGAACTGGAGGAAAAAGTATGTAATTATAATTAGCATAAAATTATATTACATAATTATATGTTTATTCACATATATGTAAGCACCTAGGGACAGGTCTGGAATGATACATAGGAAACTTCATAGATCAAGGAATGAGTGAAAGAAGACATCTAACTTTTTTCTTTTTATGTGTTTAAACATGTATTGAATGCTGTTTTAATTAAACACATTGAACGAGATTATGATATCTAAGAAATTTCAAAAATGAAGCAGAAGCATTTTTTTCTAGTTAATAAACTAAATTCTTTAATACCTTTCTTAGAGGCTCCAGGAGGTCCTTGCCTCATTCTGGAAAATCTCCACTGGTTAGGGAGTAAGTTTGGGTTGGTTGGGGTCTCAGGTGGCCATAGACATTCTATTCAGAATGGCTGTGGAGAAACTGAAGGGACATCTGTTAGTGCTACACCCTCAAAGAATTTAGGAGTCTATCCTCAAATGCTGGACCACTTTGTCACTTTCTGCCTTTTGTGGGAGATAGAGATAAGACTTAGAATGTAAAGAGTTGGGCTTCAGTCTGCCTCTCCCCTAGGGCTCCTGACCTTTTGTTTCCTCCTCAAAGATCCCGGGAGATTCGCTTTTCAGGGAGAAGGCCTCAGGCTATCAGGGATCTCAAGGTAGTAGTGTTTTTCCTTCTCAGGGGGTGTTATGTTGTTGGATATTCTGAATAAACTCATTCGGTGCAATCTATGAGGTACGTTTGCAGGTGAATCTAAGAATCTTGTGAAATTAGTTTTGTTTTCAATTAAAGTTTCTGTGAGAATGTTATTTCTGAATCCATTTAGGTTTCCTCTTTTCTTTCTTCAAATTTCACTTTCATCTCCAACCCCAGGGGCCCTTGTTGGCAAGAGTGCTCAAGAACAGAATGCCAACAGTCCAAGTTTGCCACCTATAGGTGGACATTTTCATTACAAGAGTTTTCGGTGACGCAGAGTGTGGACTAAAGAAGCAAACAAAAATTAAACACAAATGAACAAACAAAAAGATCATGCTCTAAACACTGCTATGAATTCTACATCATCTTTACTCTCCAGATTTTTGTTTTCATTATCCCATAAGAATTGGTATTAATTAGGATCAATAGCAATGATTTTTGTAACTACAAATTAGTACCACTTTTGCTGTATGAAAATGTGTTTTATTATATTTCTTGTTTGACCAAAATAGTCAGAATCTTATAATACAAATTAATTCTTTCTTTCTTTTTCCTTCCTTCTTTCTCTCCCTCTTTCCTCTCTTTTCTCTTTCATCTTATGACGCTGTAGATTGATGCCAGGGATTCTCTATCGCTGAGCTATATCTCTAGTCCTTTTTATTTTATTTTATTTTTAAATTCTAAGACAGGGTCTCATTAAGTTGCCAAGTCTGGACTTGAACTTGCAAGCCTCCTGCCTCAATCTCCTGAGTACCTGGGTTTACAATCATCCACCCTTGCACTACGATAAAATATTCAATTTCTTTAGGAAAAAAACCATCTATATCACTCTGTCTTATTGCTTTCAGTACAAATGAAAACATTGATTTGTGCAGGTGTCAATGTCACTCACACACTTGACTGATGCGGGTCAGCACAGGAAAGAACACAGGCCTTGTTTTACCTCTGAGCTTCTTCGTGGTCTGCATCCTGAATATATATCTCCCCATCTGCTGTGCAGTTCAATCTAGCTCTAATAAGCTAGAATCTATGGTCTAAAAGTAATGAAATCACAATGATATCTAACATTGATTCGTTCCTTTCTAGCTATCAGGCCCTGGGCTAAGCACCATCTCATTTGATCTATTTGACAAAACTATGAAGTAGGTGCCACTATAACAAGTAAGAAAACAGAGTGATATGAAGTCTTGCATGAATTTATAAGGAAATACATGCTAGGGCCAGAATTTGAATATAGGCAATCTGACTACCAAGCTCACTGTGACTTTAATCACCATAATATGTATCCTGGTAAGTGTCGTCCCCTTTCATATAGTCCTGTGGACATCTATCCATGTATTTCAGTAATGCTACCACTGCTGCTCTTGGAGTACTATCTTAGAGATAATTGAGTCACATAAAATGGCTACTGAATCAAACAAGAAAGTGAACTTTATTTGGCCACCACTAAAACAAGCAAGTGACTGAGTCAAATAATTTTTCCTTTTTCTTTTTCCTTTCCTTTTCCTTTTTTTAAAAAAGCCAGACTGGGGATTGAATGCAGCCCCAACTAATGTATTTTGATCTGTCTACATCCAGCATATATCAAGCACCTAATTCTCCACATAGAAAGGGAAAAAAGACACCAGGTCTACAAACAGCATACATTGTGTGGCGGAGCTGTGGGAACAGTTGAGGGTCAAGAACGGAGATATCCCCAAT
This sequence comes from Aplodontia rufa, assembly GCA_004027875.1. Classification (NCBI taxonomy): domain Eukaryota; kingdom Metazoa; phylum Chordata; class Mammalia; order Rodentia; family Aplodontiidae; genus Aplodontia; species Aplodontia rufa. The sequence goes on from PVKS010004756.1 coordinate 43,497, forward strand.
GCCAAAGTTCTTGTGAAGGAGGAGCAGAGCATGGCAGAGAGCAAGGCATGTGAGAAAAGTGGAAGACTTGGGAAAGAGCAGTTAGGTTTAACCAGAAAGGAGGGTTTGTCTCTGGAATCCATGAGAAAGAATGTTAAAATACATGAGACTGTATGCAGGGCCTGTGTGCCAGGCCAGGTGGTACAGAAGAATTCTCTTGGTATTGAGGAACTGCTCTGAGCAGAGGTCTTGGGAGGCCCTATTTGGATCCTCATTTTATCTTTGCTCATGGAGCTTTTAGGTGATGTCCTTTATGCTCAAGGTACTAGCCGTCACCCCATTCCCATTGCTGTTCACATTTCCTTCTAGCTCAGAGCCCTCCACATCACGCAGACCTGCCTTATATGCCAACACATGTGCCTACTGATTAATTACTTTAGGGAACTCAGATTCAGCATGTCCGAATTGGGTTTCCCCTTTCAGTTCATGGCCCTGACATGATAGAAATCAATAGGGTCAATTGCTGAAGGGCATCATTAGATCTCCCCTCTTCTTCCTTTCACAGACCCCCCACCAAACTCTAAGGCCAATCATCGTGTGTCTTCCATGGCTAAAGCACACAGACTTTGGAGTCAAACAAAGTTGAGTTTGGGTCCTCAGGGTTGTGACTAGTTGTGAGATCTTAGCCAATCTGAGCCACATTTCCACCATCTATAAAATGGGTAAAATGCCTATCTACTTTCTTACCACAGGAATTAAAATGAGGTAATATACGTAAAAGAAACCTGAAATAATTTTATGGGAATTTGTCACCTTACTACTCAGTAAGTGTCCATTACATTGAAGGATTCAGAATAATTGCATGGTGGCCATTTGCTATTCCTCATGCACCCCTTCATTTGCATTATGTGCCCTGCTGTTCTGTGCCCCTATCCAGAGGGACTTTACCTATCCAGAGTCCCAAGAGGAAAAGGACTTCGCTTAGGTTCTAGCTTGGTTTAATCAGTGGGCATCCAATGGAGAATGGGGGAGAGAACATTCTGGCCTTTTACTGCTGTGGCTTGACCTCTTCTTGCCATGGATTTGACAGTAGTCACATTCTTCTAGGCTACAACTCTGATGGGCAGTCCCTCATCTATGGCTATGGCATAGATGGCATAATCACCAGGTTAGGGATTTCCTTTTCTTTTCTTGCCCCATCAGAACCAGAGCAAGACCTTCCTGTGCTAGTCCCTAGTGTTTGTCACTCTTTGGTAGTGCTCAGAACCCTGTCACACTTCTGTGCCCAGTTCCCTCATTAAATACTTATCAGTTAAACTGTGCATTTGCTCATCTGTCTCTGCTGGAATTTGGCTGGAATAGATTATTTTTTTGGAAGGAATAACCTGATGGTGGCCCACAGGATGGATCACAGGGATGAAATCCATCTGGAGAGAGTTCTGGTGAGGGACTGGGCTAGAAGCAGCAGGCAGTGAATTGAGGGAGGAGAGAAGGGAAGGTGCAGAGGCACTCTTGGCCATGCAGCATGCCTACTTCTGCTCTGGCTGCATTGTCTAGAGGACATATTCACTGTATACTTAAAATACTAAGTTGTACTTATAGGTGAGTGTCTGAAAGATAAATCCAAGAAACTAAGCATCTGATAAGTTCCCACTGCTCCAATGAAAGCTTCATCCCATTTTGGCTACTCTAGCCCCATCTCAGGACTAGGTGTAACTGATGCTATTTTTTCTTGGGACCTTAAAAACCTTTGCTTCTCTACCAGCAGAATCAAACACTTAACCTCCACATTTCCAAAGTACTTCACAGGTACACCAACTGAAGATTAACTGTTGACCATGAGGGCAGGGACAAACCATCTGTGTTAGGCGTTGGCCACCAAGACCCCAGGTCAGAACCTCTGTACCTTTCCTAAGGGCTGTGGAAGCCCAGTTTAGTGTCAAGTGTGGAGAGACATGGGAGCTTATTTTAAGTCCCAAGAAGCAGGTGGAACAACTTAATCCAGATAGGTTGGAGAAGTGCATAACTTGCTCAGTGTTCTGGACTGTCTGCATCTCATCAAAGATGCCACCCTCTCGTGGTCCCATTCCCCATAACAAATTTGATTTAAATGAGATTTTCCTAACTGAAGGATACTTTGCATTCTGTTCTCATTCTTCTGGCTTTACATGCATCTATACTACCCTCTTTCTTTCTGGCAGAAGCAGAATCTGCCCTGGGAAATGTGTGGTCACAGCAGGAGCCACTGGGTGGTGCCTAACTTTGTGTTCTCCATGTCTTCTCCCCTGGCTTTGACTCCCTATATTTTAGGACTAGGAAATGCATTGTAAGATAGCTCTAATCGATTCCTGGATTTAAAGGGATGGTCTGACAATGCTGTGATAATCTCAAAAGGAGAGTGAGACCCTGTCCCAAGTAAACTCTTTCCTTTTTGTTTTTCATGTTTTGATCTTATGAGCCTTGACTAGGCTCAATTAAAAACAATGGCAACCTCTTCAAAGGGGAATACGAAGCCCTTTGAATGGGCTAATTCTGCTCCGGGTTCTCGCCATCTATCTGCCCTTGACAAGCGCAGGTAAAAGTCAACAGGTGGCTGTCCAAATATAAATGAAAAGGCTTAACTCTAAAACATTGCTGTCCGAGAGGGTTTTTAGAAGACTTTACTCTGTGGTTTTGGCAGTGACAATATGTTTCTTTGCCAGCATGCAGAGAAATTTGACCTGTGCCTCTCAGGAGTTAGATTTTCATCATTACTATCCCACACAAGACCTATCCACCCCTTGTACTCCCCAATAAATCAGAAAACTGAAACATAAAAAGTGAAGAGAGAGAGAGAAGGAAAAAGAGGCTGAGCAAACAGAGGAAAGGGAATGGTATGACAATGCTTAGTGAGTCTTTATTTTTATTCCTTATTAAAGACACATTTATATATGTCAAAAACAGAGGGTATTTTGATGTCTGAGTGAAGAAGGAGGAGACATCTTTTGAAAGCAGATTTCTCTCATACAATTTCCTCTGTACTAACACTAGTGTGACAATTTATTGGGGTTATTTATATAAACAATATACATTTAAGTTACCACCACATTCTCAGGTAAGGATTGAAAAATAAAGCAACAAGGGGATATAAGAGGGCAAGACCATAGAGTATAAGAATTGTAGCTTATCCTCAATTTTCCTTGGTATTTTCCCTTTCTTTACCTCTGTTAGACAACAACCACCAGAGAGATCTTATAACCACACAGGAAAATGTTGGTTCCAGGTAAAGTATATTTTCCAAAGCAGATTCTGTTGTGTTTCAAAGTTGCAACAAGTTTGAAGGTAGAATGGGTCACAAAGCAATATTATTGAGATCTTAGGTCTTCAATTACTAATCTAACTTTATATTTTTAAGCTGCCCAAGCAAGTGGTTCACTTAAGGCTAAATAGAATAATTTGTTTTTATTTTCCATTTTGATACACCATTGTAGGTGTTTAGTAATTTTAAATAACTACTGAAAAGGAATAAATATGACAGCTTTTTCTTATCTAGAGGCACACAGCTTTGATTATATAAGTAAAAGAATATAAACATCTGAGCTCAACTAACAAATGACATTAAAAAGTAAGTTACATGAATTAACTAAAAATCCCCAGGTAAGCATCAGTAATAAAAGTAAAAACTCACATCAGCAGTAGCCCAGAGTGGAACCCTTTATCCTCCTTCTTGTTGGAGGGTGGAAAAATCTTGACCCTCAGCCCCAAATATTGGGTTAGGTCAGTGGACAGACCACCCAGCCTTAGGATCTGCCATCCCAAAGGTTCTGCGCAGACAGGTCCCTTGTGGCTCTTGACTTGGAGTTTTCTAAGATTCCTGAAGCTCCTCCTCTGAGCCCTCTCCTGTGATATGGCCCAAGGGAACACACACCCTGTTTTAGCCTGACACCAATTTCAGATGGGCTCATGACAGCTGACCACTGTACAACAGGCACCCCCGGTAGCCTGGGTAACTCCAGTGTGTTCCCAAACATTCAGCCAGGATCCCATTTAGTGCGCTGCTGCTGCTGCTGCTGCTGGAGCCTCGGCATGGGGCAGGGAAGATGCTCAGGTGCTTTCTTTCAAAAAAGAAAAGGGGCGATTTGGACCACAGGGAGGTGCACACATGCCTCGAATGAGTCCATAGAGGACATGATTAGAAACAACTTTATCCTTCATGTTCTCATCAGTCTTGTTCTTTCCCTGGAATATGGAGAATTTACCAAAGGAATTGAGCCAGAAGCATGCATAAACACTGTGAATGTGGAGAGATTTTGTTCCTCAGCCCTTGCGATGGCGTGACAGAGATTAGTACTTGATAACCTTGATGGCTGCGCACTTCTGAAGTCAGTACAAGTCTCCTAACGAGCTCCTAAATGAGGGAAGAGAGGAGGCCCAGCTAACCTCCACATGCTATTAGCCGCAGAAACATGGTAAAGCTACAATTTAGCACTAATCTTAACAGCTTATGAATGCCAGAAAATGTCGTAAACTGAAGAATAAGCCTATTGAGCAAATCTGCAGTGTCCCCTTTACTAGCTAATTAGTTCTGTGAGCTCTAAGAGAACTAATTTTCTACATTAGAAAAGAAATAAATTACTGATTCCAGGTGAAAGGGGAAGTAGTTATCATCAAGTCGTAATGTCTAATTAAAACTTTGAGAAAAGGAGTTAGCAAAACTGAAGGCTTCGATGTAAGGCTCCAAAAGAGAAAAGAACAACTTTTTACACAGTTAAGTGAACACTGCCCATCTTGGGAAGACAACTCTCATTCCAGCAAAGCTGCTGTTGTGTAAAACACATTTTTAAACTTCTCTTTTGGAACTGGTTTCAAAATTGATTACTATGGAGTCTCAGCCTCATCTTGTTTTGGGCCAAAGTTGTTTTTACATGAATTGATTGTGTTCGTTTTTGGCCATTTCCAAAAAATCAAATTCTTTCTCAAAGAATGTTTGCCATTCCGGAGGACAAATATACTTCCACTTCAGAAAGGAATTCAAAACAAGTGGGTAAATTGGGCACAATGGCGCATGCCTGTAATCCCAAGTCCTTGGGAGGCTGAGGCAGCAGGATCATAAGTTCAAGACCAGCTTGGGTAACTAGCTTGGCAAGGCCCTGTCTCAAGGGGCAGCCTGGCAGACTAGGGGATGGGGAGCAGGGTGTAGAGTCGGGGACGGGGGAGAAGGGGGAGGGGAAAATGGGGCATACATACTGTATGACTTACCTGGCACCTTTGAGATGCTGAATAGCTCCCACATAGATATTTCAAACTAAAAAAGCCAAAAAAATTTACACATACACACAGATGTATACATAGATATACATATATGTACATGTATATAGATATAGATATAATCAGGAGGAAATCAAAGGAGAAAAGAGACCAAGGAGTAAGAAAAGGGAACAAGTGGAGGGTTACGTTGGGGAGGGAATTGGTTCACAGTAGTTTTGTTGTGCACATGTCTAAAAGTGTAATAACCAACCTCTTCTTTATGTAAAACTATAATACACCAATAAAATACACCAATAAAAAAGAAAGAAAAAAAAGACCCTCTCTCAAAATAAGTAAATTAATTAATAAAAAATAAAAAGGGGTGTGGGATGGGAATTTGGCTCAGTATTAGAGCAATTGCCTAGCATGTGCAAGGCCTGGGTTTTAGCCCCAGTATTGGAAAAAATAAAAATAAAAAGAGTGTGCAATTACTGCATTGTTGAAATAAGAATAGTCTAAGGGAAATAATATTCATTTAATGTTATTTTAAACATTTGCTATAAGTCAAATTGCTTTGTAATTTTTTCTTATAAAATTATCTATATAATTTTATCTATATTTTATCTATATATTTCATGAATTCATGAAAATCATTTTTAACCAAAGGAATATTGTTGAAATTTATACAATTCCTTTTAAGACACAAAAAGAAAAGAGAAATCTTTTCACTTCCCTTTTGAAAAACACTGATATGCTAAAGCTCTCCTTTTAAGTTCTTTGCTTTTATAAAAAGACTTCATTTCACTTGACATGTTATTGGCTAGAAAAATAATTTCTCTATAATTATGTTCCATTTTATCTACACTCTGTCTTACACAGCCTACTGCAATATTTGATCTCTAAATTTCAGAGATTTCAACTGATTTTGAATTTCTTGAAATTCTTTTCTTAATAATAGATAGCTCTTAGGCAGCCAGGAAGGTGGAGTGCATCCAGAACAGAGATAATAATCCCTAAGAGGAATCAAGGAAAGTCTGAAGTCCTGTAAATTTTACTAATTCTGTTTTCAAGGTCATTTCTCAGAATTTCCCAGATACCTACCAACTGTAGTAATATGGAAGTGTAATTAGCCTCAGCTCTAAATTCTTCTTCTCCCATCTCCCTCTCTCCCTTATGCCACCATTGCCCCATCCTGTCTCAAAAAGTCACATTGACATCTCGGGAACCACTGGAAAATTTTGAAGTCTCCAAAGTTTTATGAAGGCCTGACTTAGGAAGTTGAATTGCTCATTGTGCATTTATAGAACTTTTCCACAGGTTTCCTATTCTTGTGGTGAAGCAATAAATATGGATGAAAAGATTGCATAAAGCTCTGATCCTTGCAGAGTTATAAAATCACCACCTCAGCTGAACACACACAGGTCAAGTGTACCTGGGGCCTCCTGGAGCACTTGGAGTGCAGAGGTTGGACAGAGGTGGGGTGGAGGGTAGTGGTGGTTTCTTGGAAATAACAGGGTTCACCAGTCAAGGTATTTGCACCATCTCTTTATAAGCCACTGAGGTAGGGAGAGTGGGGCCAGCAAGGTGATTAGCTGTGACCACACAGCGAAGGAGGATAGGGTGGGCAGGGAGGGATCCATGCTCAACAAAGCCTCTGCTGCCCCAGCCCCGCCTAAACTCACTGAACCCCAGAGGGTGGAAGACATGGATAGCCACTGCAGCATTAGGCCTGTGAGTTTTCCACATATGTGACCAGCCAGTCTTCCAGGGCAGTGTCCCAGAGTAGAAACTGTATCTGAATTTGATATTCTGGGGTCAAAATTTCAAGTCTTATCCTTACCACGTATCAGTTGCATGTTCTGGAGAGACAGCTTCTTGGATGTTAGTGCAGAAAGGGGACGAGTGACAGGCTCACAGAGTTGCTGACAGGACCCGACACAGAATTTTTGTGAGTGCTTTATACCAACATGCAGCCCTCATGTTTAACTCCGTGAAGGAGGTGTCATGATTTCATCATGCAATGTGGAACCAAGATTCAGAGGTCTATACCACATAGGTAATAAATGGTGTAGACATGGCTCCCCTCCAGGCCCAGCTCCAAGTCCTGTGCCGTTTTTGCAGCCCATGGGTGTCAGTAAATGTTAATTTCTCTACAAGAAGATTCCTAAAGCTTGAGACAATGGGAGAGCAGGAGAATAGGGAAAAAGCAACTCCCTGTAACGGTCTGTGGAAGGCCCTGCTGCTTTATGGAGACGTGCTGGCAAAGGAAAGATGTGTTTTCAAACCCATGTCCTTAATACCAGCCAAGGTCAACCTGAGAACAATTTGCAGTGGAAAATTACACCCAGCAAATTCTGCAGTCTGATCCTAATTAGGAGCTAACCTCTTTCATTAGGTGAACTTTTCTTTATTCCTTCACTGTGGAAAATGGACTGTAATTTGTTAATGAAATAGCATATTAATATATAGAGTCTCATAATCTGTGGATGATCAAGAGAAAATGTGTTTTTTGTTAGAAAAATAGGGCTTTTATTGCTAACTTTTCTTTTTTTAATTCCTCCAAAATAATTAGTACTTTAAAGATGTTCTTCCAGTCTTATAATAAAAGAGTGAAGACTGAGACCATCTACTTCTTCCAGAGCCGCCTTTCATATCTGCCTGTGTGTGTAATCTCTGTGGTTCTGTGGTTTTGGTTCAGTGACCATTTATTCATTTCCCAGAGGACACTGGATGGGAGTCTCTGAAGAGGAGGCTGTGGCCCCAAAGATACTTAGAGCCAAATGAAGTCAAGGCAGAAGCAACTGCGTACAAGTGAGATAACGTGGGTAAACATACCCCAGAGAGTGCAGATGTATGACGCCACTCCTAGGGATGCATTTTTGGCTCTGGGCTCTTTCATCTTATGGGGAGGAGAAATCATTATAGAAGTGCCAGAAGCAGATGAGATGCCCTCGTTTCTCCTCCACCACAGGCTGCTTACATTCCAGGCCTTGGCTCTTCAGATATCTGGAGGTAGTTGGATGGAAAGGACACACCTCTGCCTTCTACCAACAGTGTAGAGGGCAGTTCCACTGAGGAACACTGAACATCTAAGTGCCAGGCCTTGGGAATAAAAGGTGAAGAAAACATGGCACCTGCCCTGCATGGGAACTGCCCCCATTGGGCCAGGAAGTCCCATACCCTTTCACCTTCACAGGCAGGTGCCACAGTGCCAGTGTGGCCAGGGCGTGGGGAGAACAGGGAATGGATGCTCGCATAGCCCAGAGATGCCTAGGGGCTGGACTTGAGCACGAGACATGTCCACAGGCAAGAAGGGGCCAAGACCTTCCAACAGTGCTGGGCCTGGACATGCAGGCAGCATGAGAGAGCAGAGCAGTCAGGCAAAAACGTGAGGTCTCAAGACTGCAGGAACTGAGGCCTGGGAGGAGTTGCTGAAGTCTGTGATGACCAGAAGACAGATGGGAGGATTTCATCAGTTTCTGGGGCTTCCATAAAAACAAAATAATAAGTAAATAAAGAAACAATGCTTAATTGCCTGGCCTCATTGCTCTGGAGGTTCGATGTCTGGAGTTCAGTTCAGCTGGGGACTATGCTGCCTCTGAATCCTGGGGAGGAAGAATCCCATGTCTCCTCCAGTTTGTATTGTCCTTGACTTACAGCACCAGCATTATTCCAGTCTCTGTTGCCTAGTTCACCTGGTGCCATCCGAGTCTCTTCACGCTGTGTTCCCTCCACGTGTGCCAATCTCTGTGTCTAAATTTCCCCTTTTTATAAAGATGCCAGTCACACCGGGCGAAGGCCTCCTTGATGACCTTGTTTCTACTTGATTGCGTCTGTTAAAAACACTGCATCCCATTAGGCTTACATTCTGAGGTACTGGGAATGAGGACTCAAACTTTTTTTTTTTTTTTTGTGGGGAGAAGACACAATTAAAACAATATTGGGGAGAAAAACCGTGAGATTTTTAAAAGCATAAAGTTATCACGCAAAAGCAAGACCTCTCCCACTGCCTGCTGAAAGTGGAACTTTCTTCCTGCCTAAAGCACAAAGCAGAGTCTGTCTTTGTTTCAACCGTCCTCTACTACAGACTCATTCCTGGTGACATCTTAGGATCAGAGCTTCATGGAACACTGGAGGGCTCTGGCATTGGCTGTGCCACTTCCCATCCTGCCTACATTTCAGAGGACCGTGCCTGCCCTGAGAAGGGTCCCCCATTCACAGGAATGGAAAATCACACTTCCCCCCAAACTTTTCCTTGGCAGAAAATGAAAGCTTTTCCCTCAACTCCCCATGGAACCCGGCTCCTTCAGGTACCAGCCGGTGAGCCAGTTGTGTTCCGGTGAGCCAGGAAACACCACGTGGCATCATTTTGTTTTGTTTGTTTGAGGTGGGTTATGATTTTTGAGCATCCTATCCTTTTGAAATGCTTTTATTGGTGCATGACAGTCAGCACTGGTGCGTGATAGTGGAGTTCATTCTGACACTTTGTACCTGGGTGGAATACGATTTGCTCCATTGCAGACCCTGATACTTCCTCTTTCCCTCCCGCTCCTCCTGTTCCCCTTCCTATTCCCTCTGGTCTTCCTTCTACTTATTTATTATTATTTTAATCAGTGCTCTATGGATGTGTATAAAGGTGGAATTCACTGTGGTGTATTCATATATGTTCATTGCATAATTTGGTTAATTTTGTTCTGCAGTCCCTTTCTTTTTTCTGTCCCTCCTGCTTCCTTCTTTTTCTTTTTTTTTTTAAATAATTTTTATTGAGTTTTTCACATGGCTTTCATTGCTCTGACACTTAGTTGTATATGTGGGTGCTGGGGTTTGAACCCGTGTACTTGCGCATGCCAGGCAAGCACTGTAACCAGTGAGCCACCGCTCCAGCCCCTCCTCCTTCCTTTTTAATCCTCTTCCTCTGCTCCACTGGTTTCCCCTCTATTTTCTTGGGATCCACCTCTCTTTTTTTCTCTTTATATTTGAGTATTTTGTTCTTTTATCCAATATTTGAACCTTTTTTTTCCCTGATGCTGAGGATTGAACCCAGGGCTTCACACTAGGCAGGAGCTCTGCCACTGACCTGTATCTGGTCCTGAAACCAACTATTTTCAAAGGAAAATTACTATGTAAGCACAAGGTTACAAAACAAAAAATCAAATAGTGCCAAACTTGAAACATTTGAGTGTCTCTGTCCATTTTCCTCCTCAGAAGCCACTGCTCATACATTTTCTCTATGGCCTTCCAGAATTGTTCTATGGACAACATTGAGTTCTTCAGACAACATACATTTAGTAGGAAACATGTTGTTAAATGAATAGCAGTCTGGGGTGGCGGCTGAGAAACATTTTCCAGAAGGGTCTGTGAGATGTCAGGGACAGACTTTTACCACTCAACTCTGCCTGAAAAATACCTCTAATTTCCTAGATTCTGTTTGTACTTTGTTCTCCTTCATATCAGCTTTCCCACCACAGGAAGGCATTTGTCTGCCTAATGACCTGTAGGCTGGAAGGATATTCTGTAACCTCGCTTTGTTCCGTTGACCTTCTCCTGAGCCTCCTCTACCAAACCTTTTAAGAGAAGATGGGACAATGAGCATAATGGGTGCTCAAGAAAGCTCTAGTAAATCTTCATTTTTCTCTGTTAGTTTGTCTATTTTAATCCATAAATATATGATTTTTAAATTTGTATTTGTTACACAGATCATTCTTATGCACTTCTTAGGTGTAAGGTTCTGTGCCCGGGTGAGGAGCCAAGGTGAACTGGTGGCCTGTGGGGGCTGAGAGCTGAGAGCATTCTCAGCAGAGGAGGTGGTGGCTTGGCTGGGTGGGGACTGAAGGAAAAGGCCAGGGAGACCTGCCAGGGCTGATTTTCATTGCCTTTCTGTTTTGAAGCATCTGCACAGTTCAGTTTGGGTTGAAGGTTGTGCTGAGTATGTATTTCCTCTGTTGATGCCTATGAGATGAAATATATTCTGAGAGAGATACGGGTTGCTTCTAAAAATGATTCAAATGATGAAGGAATTTTATACGTGATCTTTTTGTTTTTTCTTGAATAAATCGTAAGCTGTGGTGAAATGGTTACTGAGGTGCTTTGACAAGTCTGACATTTCTTTAAATAGATCACCCATTTGGGTGTGTATCAGAACGACGGCCATTCAAGGCAGTTCATTGTGGGGTGTTGCTCTATTTGCATTTCTCATCAAAGCCGTCTTTTCTTTATTTAGCACTTTTATGTCTCAGTGAGGGTGGTAGTGATGTTGGAGGTAGTCTGCTTCTATAGCTGTAGCTAAAACTGGGAGGTAATAATTTTCTGGATTCTCTTTTCCTATCCATATGTGATAGGAAATAGAAAAACATAAAGAAATATGGTTAATACAAATAACAAAGCCTGCCCTCCCAGAGGAATACCATTCTACACCAAATATACTCTAAGGGAGAAGTAATTTTTAACGTCAGCTTTAAAAGTCTGTAAATCAAAAATAGAAGGGAACCTTTAAAACCTTCGTCACACCATGAGGCATGCAAGCACGCTTGTTAATTCAGGTTGACATTTTAGACAGTCCTGCTTTGCCAGGAGAAGGAGGGCAGGACATAGTTTCTTAGGAGGTTCACAAAGAATCACCGCAGCCCAGCAGCTCCACTGTGCATGTTTGGGCAAAGCCTGCTGGACTTTGGGGAAAGTGGGCTCTGGACTCTTCTTCATATGACCCCCAGGGAATTCTCCCCAAGTCCCAAAAGCAGCAGCTACTGGGGAGTTTTGCAGTTAAACCTTACTTTAGAACAGCAGAAAAATAAAGAGCATGCTAACCAAGTCCTCTTGATACATTTAGAGTAATCATGAGAAGCTGCTGCCTGGGTGCCTGAACCTGAGTCTGAAATATGTCCGCAGCTGCCTTCATTCTACAATTTCAGAGTCACCTACTGAGATCTGCTTCTGTGTAGAAATTCACAGTTTCATCTTGGTAGATTAAATCTGACCTTAAAATAGGGACCAGGGGTGTAGCAGAGTGGAATAGTGTGTGCTCAGTATGCGCAAGAGTTTGAGTTCAATACCTTCCCCACTCTGCAGAAGCCATACTAGTATAAGAAAACATACATTCCTTCTGTCTAATTTCTTTTTATTCCTGAACTAAAATCTGAACTTGAATATTAGCTACCTATATGCATTTCTTTTTCTACTGGGGATTGAACTCCAGCCCTTGTGCATACTAAGCATACACTCTATCACTGAACTACAGCCCCCTTCTGGGTATGTGTAGTTTTATTAGATTAAAATGGTAAGATTAGAAGTGGGAAAAATTTGTTGCAGCAATTTGTAGTAACACATATATAAAAGTCCATAGGCTTAACAACAAATAAACTGTGATATGTTCATATAGTATAATAAACTAAATCAAACCTCAGAAACAATATTGAAAGGAAAAAAAGTTTAAAAGCTTGCTTGACACTGCTGTATTAATTATCTATTGCTGGGTAATAAACCACTCCAAAACATGTTGGCTTAAAAGGACACACATTTATTATTTTGTAAGTTCTGTTCATCAGGGATCTAAGAGAGGTTTAGCTGGTCATGCTGGTTTAGAATCTTTGAAGAAACTGCTTCCAAGCTCTTTCCACAGCTATTGGTGCAACTTAGTAGATCTGTTTCTACAGGGTTGCCTCCTGACATAGCATGGCTGTAGCAGCTGGCTTCCCCCATAAGTGATCAATCCAAGAGGCCGTAAGAGAGAGTACCCAAGATGGAAGTTGTAGTCATTTTATGACCTAACATTCTAAGTGACATCAAATTACACATTCTGTTCACTCCAAGGGAGAGAATTTGCCTAGCATCTTGGAAAGCCGAGGCAGGAGAATTTCAAGTTCAAAGCCAAACTCAGCAATCAAGGAGGCCCTGAGCAACTTATTAAAAACCTGTCTCAAAATAAAAAAAATAAAAAAGGGTGGGGGGATATGAGCCAGTGGCTAAGCACCCCCGGGTTCAATCCCTGGTACAAAAAAAATACAAAAATTAAAAAAATTTTAAAAATTAAAAAAAAAAAAAGGAGGGAATTGACCAAGAATGTAAAGAACAGAAGGGACCATCAGAGGCCAAAGTGGAGGCTGCTACAACGGGTACATATTACTTTTAATGCATTTAAAATATATGGGAAAATTAGTATAAAAATATGAAACAAAATTTTGTAGTAATATAAATAATAATGTTGTTAAAAGGTATACATAAAAGAAAATAATTCTCAGTAAGGATTGGCTCCTGGAACAGAAGGTAGAAGCTGGACTGGGAAAGGGTGGAGAGTATCTATAATATTTTCTTTTTAAAAGAGTAAATATGAAAAATGTTATAATTCAATAAATTTGGGAGTCAGCAAAGAAAGATACCTTACTTACTTTTTGCATTTTTGATAGGTCTGAGACATTTCATAATAAAAAGGGATAAGCAAAATGCAAATAATTAAAACCCTTTCATTTGTGTCCTGTGAGGTCCCAGGGGATGGGATTCAGATTCTTGGCAGAGAAATGAGAGCTGGAGGGGAGGGAATCACTGACTCTCTGGTTATCTGTTTTGCTTGAGTGTCACTTTATTGGAGGTTCCCATGTTACTGAAGGACAACTCTTCAGTCAGTCAGTGACTTTTTAGTGTGTGATAGCCTTAGATTGAGTGAAGGGGATGCTGCCTCACCGTCACACACTAACCTGACTCTTACCTAGTTTCGGGGTACTGCCTCCCCACAGGAAAAGGAGTAGTGAAGTTTCTATGAATAGAAATTAGGTGCTACATTTTATTTAAAAAGATATCTAGAACAACAACTTTCAGCTCCAGTATTTAATAGGTTACTGAAATACATTTTTGATGAAATAAACAGGTGAAATGGTCTGGAAACTTTTCTGTTTAGAATGTTTACTTTTGCTCATATAATTCTGGCTGCATAGTGCACTGTCCTGAACTTTTAAATAAACATTTAAATGTTATTTTTTTTGTAAATCATTATCTTTCATTAAAGATACTTGAATTTTTTAAATAATTTTTTTGTAATAAGGTAAATATAACATAACAGTTTCCATCTTAAACATTTTAGATTAATAGTATTAGGTATATTTATGTTCTTGTGCCACTATTACCTCCATCCATCTCCACCTTCATCTTGCAAAACTGAAACTCTGAACTTATTACTCCTGATTCTCCCTGCAGCCCCCAGCATCACCTTTGTACTTTCTGTCTCAACAAATTTGACTATTTTAGATACCTCTGATCAGAGGAATCATACAGTATTCTATTTTTGGTGACTGGCCTATTTCATTTAGCATAACATCCTCAAGCTTCATCCATGTTGTAGCATATGTCAGAATTATATTCCATTATATGGATGTATGTTACATTTTGCTTTCATTCATTCTTTGACACTTAGTTTACTTCTTAGGTTAGCTATTGTGAACAATGCTGCTCTGAACACAGATACACAAATATCTTTTCAATACACTGCCTTCAGTTTGGGGGGTTATGTACCTAGAAGTAGGATTGCTGGATCATATGGTAATTCTGTTTTTAATTTTTTGGGGAATTGCCATACTATTTTCCACAGTGACCGAATCATTGACAGGCTCACCAATAGTGCACAAGAGCTCTGATTTTTCTACATCCTTGCTAACACTTATTTCCTGGATTTTTTCTTTTTTTTTGTATTGGGGATTGAACCCAGATGCACATATCCACTGAGCCACACCTGCAGCCCTTTCATTTTATTTTATTTTATTTTATTTTTTAAAGAGAGAGGGATAGTGAGAGAGACAGAGAAAGAGAGAAACAACTTTATTTAGTTTTTTCACATGGCTTTTGTTGCTCCGATACTTAGTTGTGAACGTGGTGCTGGGATTTGAACCTGGGTCCTCATGCTTGCTGAGCAAGTGCCGAAACCGCTGAGCCACCTCATTTTATTTTATTATTATTTTGAGACAGGGTCTCACTAAATTTCTTAGGGCCTCGCTAAGTTGCTGAGGCTGGGCTTGAACTTGTGATCCTCCTGCCTCAGCCTCCTGAGCAACTGGAATTACAGTCATGTGCCACTGTGCGTGGCTTGGATTTTTAAATTTTTTTTTATTGTATCACCCTAATATGTATGAAGTGTTATCTCATTGTGGTTTTGATTCAAATTTTTGTAGTGCTTAATGATATTATTTTTTCCATGTGTTTATTGGCTGTTTGTATATTTTCTTTGGAGAAATAGAACATTGGAGAAATGTCTATGTAAGTTCTTCATCCATTTTAAAATCAAGTTGTTTTTGTTGTTGTTTTAGGAGTTCTCAATGTATACTGGATATGATTTTTAAATATTTTCTCCTCTTCTCTGGGTTGCCTTTCTATTCTGTTGATATTCAATGCACAAAATTTATTATTTTCATGAAGTCCAATTGTCCATGTTTTTCATATTGCCTGCATCTTTGGTGTTGACCCAAGAAATCATTCCAAATCCAATGCAAGGCATTTGACTTTTAATTACAGTTGATACTTCTCTGTTCATCAGGTGGAACAGAGCTCTTATCTGCCTGCTGAATCTATAAGACATGAATGTAATCACAGCAGCTTGTATAAACTTTATATTTCCCTTTTTCATTTTAACATCTCATCATTGTTCCATTATCTTCATCTGACTTTATTAAAACAGTTTGGTTCTAAAGCATTTTCTTATTGTTTATTACAATAATTGGTATTGTTTTTCTGAATCCCTTTTTAGCTGATTTCCTGCACCTTAATTCATGTATTTCCTTTCTGATTGCTGATTCATGGATTTGTTGGAATGCACATGCACATTGCATCTCTGTGAACAGTTATTTTAAATATGCCAGGATTGTCCCTAGAAGATTTTCTAAATAAGAGCTGATTCCAATCAACTTACTTAAATTCATTCTGAATTACCTCAGACTCTGTCTTTAACACATTCAATATTTATGCAATGCATCCCCATGAGTATTTCAAATATATTGTTTGGGGATGGGATGAAGCATCCAAAAATAATTAACACAGTGGGCAAAGATAACAAAATAACAAAACTGAAATAGAAGATGCAGATGTACAATCATTTGCAGCATAAAAAGTAACAATCAACAGAGAATAAATCTTTCTGGGCTGGATTGTTGCAAACAACAGCAGGTTTGATGTTTATGAATTGCAACATTTTATAAGATGGACAGAAGCCAGGATCATCACTGGGGTGTATTACATGATCTGGGTACAGTTATGTTTCTATAATTGATTAGAATTGTCCATGGAGAATGTTCTTTTCTGCAATCCAAGGATTTCCTCAATGTTTCAGTTTCTCCAAAGGCCACTTGTAGGGTAATGTGTTTTTAGAGGAATGCATTTTCTAAAGGATCAGAAAATAAGATTGAGGTTTAACAAAGATGTCTATATCGTTCTCATTGCCTCTGCTAACGGAAACACTATATTAGAAGCTGGAGGCATAATTTGTTCGTCCCTATTTTTTTGGTAAGAATCAGACTTCAGAAGTTGAATAAAATAGTGTAAAAATAGTTGTTTCTGAAAGAAAAATCAAACATTTGCTTTTAGAAGGAAAGGGTTTAAATTTTTAGTGAATATACTTAAATTGATTTTCACACTTATACATGCATGGGAGGAGCATGACTCGCAGGGAGATTGGGCAGAGTGGGTATTGCTTGCAATATTAAGCAAAGTACACAAATGCTTTTAAGAACTTTGCAGAACTTGCCATTTTATTTCATTCTGGGTATACACACACTCAGTGGAAGTGTGAGGTGCCCTGTACTCCTTCTCTCAAAGTTCTTCAGCTCCAGAGTGATCCCTGTTTCTGCTGATTCAGACATCAGAAATGCTCCTTAATGGGTGAAATGGTGAAGTTTGTCCTTCTGAGGACAAACTAAAAAATTTCTACCCAGCTGGGTAAAAATGAGGCAGTCAAATCTCTCCTTTATTCTCTAGGCTTCCTAAGTACCCTTCACTATCCTATCAAAACATGTTCTCCGGAAATACCCAGAGAAAAGCTCCAGTGAAGTAACTTCCATTCCCATGTGTGTGTGGAGCTACATTGAAAATTTAAATTCATCTGCATTTTGAGGATGAAAATCCTGTAGTACAAAGAAATGGAACACAAATGAATCCTTCTCTGGGGACAAAGCTTTATTTTTTTTAGTGGAAGTGGAGATGGTAAGGTGGGTTCTTAGCTACAACCTTTCTGACATAAAATATCAGCCCTGCGAATGACTTTCTTCACAGTTTTTCAACTCAGACTTTCACATTTTGCTTTTTAAAGTTATTTATCATTTTCTAAGCATTTTCACAGGCATGATTCATTTAATGAAGTTGACTCAGTACTTCCTGTGCGCTAGATGATGTGTTCACTTCTCTGCTCTTGGTATCATGAGAGGAAGCCTGAGCAGGTATTACCTCTGTTTTTATGGGTAAGGAAATGGGAGCAGAAAGGAGTTGATTGAATATGGTGTCCCAAATTTTCCAATATATGGCTGGATCACCAAATACAACATGGGGTGAGGCAGCACTATAGAAACTCATTGAAAAACAAAAAGCACCAACAAATCATCCAGGTTTGGTGGCACAAGCCTATAATCCCAGCAATTTGGGAGGCTGTTACTGGAAGAATGAAAATTCAAGACCATCCTCAGCAACTTAGGGAGGCCCTAAGCAGCTTAGTGAGAACCTGTCTCAAAAACAACAAAACAAAAAATAAAAAACAAAAGACAAAAAAAAAAAAAAAACAGGTAAGAAGGACTGGGGATGTACCTCAGTGGCCAAGCCCCTCTGGGTTCAATCCCAGGTACTAAAAAATGAAACAAAACAAAACAAAACAAAAAAAACACCAATCAGCCAAACAAACCAACAAAAACGGCTTCTTTCAATACAGCAAATCCTGTTTTTCTTTATAACATTTTTCTATTCCTTCTAGATCCCTGGTGAAATTGTTCTAATATGCATTAAAAGATAATTTCTGATAATAATAATAAGTTAAAGTAATACGGATAAAGATGTACGTACACTCCTGGTAGACAGCCCCAAAGCAGGCCATTTTTATACTGCAATCAGACGAGTTTATTTGAAGGTACAATTGAAGTTACTGGTATTCTTTGTTAGAATTTCTATTAAACACACTTTCTTAAAATATTGATTTCAGATACTTAAAGAAATACGCAATGATTGGTTTCCAGTGTGTCCTGGAGTTTGGTGGTGAGAAACAGTTATGTTGAGGAAAGATAATGTTTGATTAATGAAAATCTCCATTGGTAATTTGCACGTTCATTATTTTTTAACCATGTTGTAAAGTTTGATTTTTTTGTCATTCTGATACAAACGTTCTCTTCTGCAATTTAAGTACATTTTATTTATTTAAAAATGTATCTTAATTTTAAGACAAAATAATTTTACATATTGATGGGGTACAGTGTATATTTCAATGCATATGTCCAGTTTGCAATAATTGCATTACGGTAGTTAGCGCACCCATCTCTGAATACCTTTACTATTTGTTTGTGGTGAGAACAGTCAAAATTTTCTCTTCTAGCTATTTTAAAGCATTAGATAAATATTGCTATTTTGAAGTGTTTAGTAAATATTGCTAGCCATAGTCACTATTGTGCAATAGAATACTAGAACTTATTCTCCATTATAACACAACAGTCTCTTCAATAAATGGTGCTGGGAAAACTGAATATTCACCTGCAGAAGAATGAAGCTAGGCCTCATCTTTCACCAATATAAAAGTCAACTCAAAGTTGATTAAAGCCTTAAATGTAAGACCTGAAGTGATAAAACTAGTAGAAACTCACCGCCTTTTGTTTTTTGCTAGTTCACTCTTTTTTAAAATTAATCCAATTTGATCCCAACGTAGTTATAAACCTAGGACTCACATCCAAATAAATTTTGTCCTATCAGGTTGTTATTTTGGAGAATATGTACCCATCTGATGTACTGTCAGATTAGGACCTCTCTTTTCTGATTGTCTTTGGTGTTGATTCACAAGTCATGAGACAAGTAGTTTCATTTTTATGGCAGTCAGCATTATTTGGTGTTATCAGTCATCTGCTTTGTAGGAATTACTTGATTTTTTTCAGGAGTTCCATTCACCACTCAAAAGAATAACATTTGGCACCTTTAAGGTCATTTGGAAAAATGGGCCATTGACTTTGGGGAGTTCCGGAATTGGCTGTAACAATCCTTTCACATCCTGGAAAGCAGTGTTCTGAGGCCAATAACCAGTTGTACTTGGTTTGAAAGCTCAGGAATAAATTTCATCTTAGATCAGCCCTACAATATTCAAATCATAAAAAAACTTCTTTTGATATAACTGTGAACCAAAGGATGTGATCATTGAAGGTGACTATATACTTGTGTTTCATGGTAGTAAAGGCAAATGTGTGGGTTCCAAATAGACACACAAGTAATACAAGTAACAGGGAAACATGCATGTGTTTGAGGGATTCAAAGAAATTTAATTAGAAGGAGATGCTTTGATTCTGCTCATGGCAAACATGGATTGATTTACAGTCCATCATATTCTCCAGCAGGTCTCCACGAAATGGTCAAAGACAATTTTCAGACTCCATATTGCTTGCAAAACTTAAATAAAATGCACATATTCTCCCAACTGCAGAGCAACTGAAGAGCAATAGTGAAAAGTTCAGTATTTGTTTAGATGTGGCTGTTTGGGCCAAAAGCTTGATCTTGTTTCAGTTTGACCCTACATCTGAACGTAGTACAAGAACTTTCTCATATTGGCATGCAAAGCCTTGGGAAGGAGATTCAAGAACATAAAACCATTGATGCCTCATTTAAAGGACTAAAATATGAAAAACTATTTTTTTCAGAAATAGTACAGAATGCACCGTGATGAAAAGTAGAAGACTGAGACTGAGATCTTGGGAATAAATCTTTCTAGAAATCACTATAGCCATCCTCCATTACTTAAAAAAATAGTTTTTTAGGACAACTCAAAATATCATTCTCAGCATTTTTGAGGACCTGGAAATAAACACCAAGTTTTTATTTTTTGTGTTTGTTAGATTTAGAATTTTTATTTCTGAAAGCAGAAAAAGAAAGGTGATCCAATGGATATCTTTGAAGCTGACTTCTATGCTCAGTAATACTCAACTGAAAGAAAAACTTTTTTTTTTTTAAGAGAAAGGGACAGTGAGAGAAAAAGAGAGAATACATTTTTATTTAATTTTTCATATGGCCTTTGTTGCTCTGACTCTTCACTGTGTACGTGGTGCTGGGATTCAAACCTGCGTACTTGCACATGCCAGGAAAGCACCATATCTGCTAAACCACTGCTCCAGCCCATCATTTTTCTTTTTAAGAAGTTAACTTATAATTTTTGCCTACTCATTTTAGATTGTTTCTGAAAGGCAGAAACCCCAAATTATTATCAATCCATATTCTTAAGATATATGGACCTTCTGTTTGGGAGTAAAACTAAAAAATACATTTAAAATTTTAGAATACTTGTAATATTCAAGATCTATTGCTATATAAAAACTTTCCACTCTCCTCTGTCTTAAAGCACCCCCATCATCATCATCACCATCACCAAACTACTCAAGTGCACCTTTCCTTGACAGAAAATATAAGAGGATCTGATTAGTACTTAGCTTTTGATATGTCTGTGAGTAGCTGTGATCTCTGGAACAGTACAGGTCAATGAAAGTATGTGTATGGTATTTTTGGAATTCATATTAATGTCTGCGTCCATTTACTGATTCAAGAAATATTGTGCTACCATGAGCCAAAACATGTTTTTAAGTCCTGGTTATAGGGCAATGGACAAAAGTGACAAAATTTTCTGTCTTCCTGAATCTTAGTCAGGAGGAATTAATAATAAGCCAGCAAATTTTATATCGATGATAGGAATGATGGAGAAAAACCAAACAGGAGAGGAGAATGGATAGAATGATGGGCTTGACATTTAAATTAAGATTGTTGGACTTGTAGGTGTCAGAGGAAAAGGCTGTCCAACTGAGGCAGTTGAAAGGGCAAAGGCCCTTCAACAAATTCACCAAGCAGCAATGTGACCACTGGGTTTGTATGGACTGAGCAAGAGGGAGGGCAATGTCAGGAAGTGGCCAGTGGAGGAGACAGCAGACTACACAGGACCTTGCAGGCTCTGTAAGGATTTTGGATTTTATTCTGAGAAAGGCACTGGAGTGTCTTGAGCAAAGCAAGGGTCCTGATCAGGCTCAGGTTTCAATAAACTTGTGTAGAGCAGACTTGCGAAGCGGCAAGATGGCAGCAGCAGGGAGACCAATCAGCAGGTAGCGTGCAGAGGGTGGCAGCGAAGGAGGTGGCTGGATCAGTTTAAAGATATAGCTGAAAATGTCTGCTGACAGTTTAGGTGTGGATGGGGAGAAACTGTGCTGTCAAGAATGACTCCAAGGTTTTGGGCCTGAGCAACTGAAGGCGTGCATGGAGGATGTGCTCAGTATACAATTGCCACTTTACTGCTTAGGTTACTCAGCACAAGGGCATGATGAGGGGCTGGAGCCTTTCTCAGTGGTTGGAGTGCTTACCTGGCAAGACTGAGGACCCAGGTTCAAACCCCTGCATCATATACACAACTAAGTGTTGGAAAACAAACACACAAAAAGTCAGATGGAAAAAAAAGTTTCTTTCTCTCTGAAAAAAAAAAAAAAAACAAAACCAAGATAAAGGCATGTTGAAATTTGAGGGGAGGGCTGATTTTGTTTTGACTTTGTTGTCACGTGTATATAAAGGGAAAAGGAAACATATTTTGATGACTATTTCATGTCACTGTATCCTCTTCCTATAAAATTAGTGGAATTTGAAAAAACAGGAAAAGGAGGGTTCCTTATCCATGTCAATAGGTGTTCCTCTTTAGCTTTTTGTGTTCTATATCAGGGGTTATGGGTGGTTTAAGACAGTTGAAATCTAGTTGGTCCTACATGGAACAGGAAAAAGGAGCGTGTTTTTAAGGGAACTGGAATCTACCTTGCCCTGCGGGAGATAACAGGGGTAAGAATGAAGGGCAACCAAAACATTTTGGGGTATGGATGAGGAATTTTAATTTTTAGCTCAATGGTGGTAATGTTGGTGATGGGGACAAATATATATTTGCAAATACATTTGCTTACAGAAATGGATATTACTAGGCAAAATGTTGGAAGGAAACAGGCCGATTCTTACCAATTAATGTCTACTTTATTATCACCCTCCTCAATGCAGTGATAGCACGAGATCTTTGTGGAGTGAAGCTGGCAGAATTACCTGCTTCATCCACTGCCTGTCCTTTCTTGTTGCCCAATCAGGTCCTTACTTCCTACACTCTAAGCTTTCTGTTTTCCTATTTTGCCGAAACACTTAACAATCATTAATGACTTACTACACTTAAGCAAGTCAGGACCCTTGACTCAGTTCTTGCTTCCTTGACCTCTTACCTATTTAGTACCCATTACACATGATAGACAGAGATGCTTGCCCTCTTAGGTTCAGGGGTTTCCTATTCTCTGTTCTCTCTCTCAGAATCCTCTTTGTTATAACCTTCTCTGGCCCCTCAGAACTCCTGTTATATTCTGCACTAAATCATATTCTGATGTTATCCTTGGCTTTCTTAGTACTCTTCCTTGCTTGGTTATACCATCTCTGCATCTACCCCAGAAGTTTCCCCAGTGTCAGGCCCCAATGTTGGTGACTTTGCCAGAATTCTATTGCATATGTAGGTTTGCAGTCTTTATTCTCTAATTCAAAGTTACTTCACAGACTTCTGTTGTTGTTTCTTGAACCTTTTTCATGTCTATGAAAATGCAGACCAGGGGGATATTCTAGGCTGGGCTATTTCAGAGACTTGTTAATACTGTTTTAACTGGAATCCTCTTTCATCTCTACTTCCCAATTCTAATCATTAGCATTAAATGGTTTTTTCCATCCATGAAGATGGAATGCCTGTTTGTGTTATATTCAATTTAGTTTTTTTATATTCTGGGTATTAAGACATTGTTGGGTGAAGAGTTTACAAATATTTTATCCCATTCTGTAAGTTGTCTCATTTCTTTTGGTGCAAACTAGCCTTTTACTTTGATACAATTCCATTTTTCTTTTTCTTTTAGTGGTATGTGCTTTTGTTTTCTTGTCTGAAAAATCATTGCCCTGACCAATGTCATGTAATGTTTCTCCTATTTTTTTTCTAACAGGTTTTTTTTTTTTTTTAAAGAGAGAGGGACAGTGAGAGAATCAATTTTTATTTTTAGTTTTTCTTGTGGCCTTGGTTGCTCTGACACTTGGTTGTGTACATGGTACTGGGGTTTGAACCCGCGTCCTCGTACATGCCAGGCAAGCATGAAACCACTGAGCCACCACTCCAGCCCCTTCTCATAGTTTTATAATTCAAATTTTACATTTAAGTCTTCAATCCATCTTGAGTTGATTTTTGCATATGTTCAGAGAGAGGAATCTATTGTTATTTTTCTACATGTGGAAATCCAGTTTTCTCAACTGCATTTATTGAAGTGGGTAGCTGCCCAAATGCTTATTCTTGGTGCCTTTGCCAACAACAATTTGGTTGTAACTGTATAAGTTTGTTTTTTTTATCTTACTAATATTTCTAATTAACGCCAGCATCATGGAGTTTGAATCACTATAGTTTTATAATATATTTTGAAGTTGTGTAGTGTGCTTTGTTCTTTTTGCTCAAGATTGCTTTGGATATTTGAGGTCTTTTGTAGTACAATATGAGTTTCAGGATTTTTTTTTTCTATTTCAGTGAAGTACGACTTCAGCATTTTGATTACATTCAATGTGCAGATCACTTTGGATAACATGATCATTTTAAAAATATTATTTTTTCCAACACAAGAAGATGAATGTTTTCATTGATCTGTGTCCTCTTTAATTTCTTTCATTAATGTTTTGTATTTTTAATTGTAGAGATCTCTCACCTCTCTGGTTAAATTTATCCCTTGGTATTTTTATTTTATTTGTAGCTCCTGTAAATAAGATTGAGAAATGATCTCAATAGACATGTATCCAAAGAAGATATGCCAACAGCCAACAAGTTATGAAAAATTGCTCAACATCACTAGTTGTCAGGGATATGCAAATCAAAATCATAATGGGTAGAATGGCTATAATTAAAATGACAAAAAAAAGGCAAATGCTAGTGAGGCTGTGGAGAGTAGAGAACTATCATACACTATTGGTGAGGATGCAAATTATTATAGCCATTATGGAAAATAGCATGGAGATTCCTCAAAAAATTAAAAATAGAACCACCATATGAAATAGTAATGCAACTACTACTGGGTATACTTCCAAAGGAAATGAAATTAGCATATCAAAGACATACCTATACTTTTATGTTTACCAAAGCACTATTTACAGTAGTCAGATATGGAATCAGTTGGGTCCATCAAAGGATGACCTAATAAATAAAATGTCACATACACAAATGGAATATTCTTCAGCCATAAAAGAAGGGAATCCTGTTATTTGTGGCAACACAGATGGACCTGGAGATCATGTTAACTGAAATAAGTCAGGAACATAAAGATAAATATTGCATGATTTCACTGACATGCAAAATCTTAAAAATCTGAGCTCATAAAAAGAGAGAGCAATAGTGTTATCAGAGGATGGAGAAAGTAGGGAAGATGGGGGAGGGAGGGAGATTGGTTAATGTGTACAAAGTCATAGCCAGATAGGAGAAATAAGTTCTGATGTTCTTACACAGAAGGGTGATTATAGTTAATGATAACATACATAATTCAAAATAGTTGGGAGAGAGGATTTTCAATGTTTTTATCACAGAGAAAGGATAAATATTTGAGATTATGGATAACCTAAATATCCTGAGTTCATTTAATAAATGTACCAAAGCATTATGCTATATACTCCATTAAAGATGTAAAATTACCTCTCAGAAAATATAACAAAAATTAAAACTTATAAAATCTACAACAGACCTTACTTAGTCTAAATGTCCTTTAATGAAATATTTTCTCTAAGTCTACAACTTTTCTCCCTATAACTATTATTATTGCAATTACTTTATGACAATTATGTACTTTGTTTTCATCACTGGACCACCTTGTTTGAAGGCAGGATATGTCTTTAATTTATCTGAGTACTCAATGTAGTGCCTAGACTGATACTTTGATTATTTTGAAAATCCAGAGGAAATGATCCACCATGGAATCAGAGTTGCACAGTGTTAATAGCCAGCCCAGAGATGAAGCATTATCTGAGAGGAAGTGGAGGACTGTGGGTAGTGTAGTTAAGAAATCACTTTATAGCAATTAACTGAAATGTTTCATCCCTCTACCCTAAGAGAACAAAATAACCCTCACAAATTTTAGGACAAATAAAACAAATTTTAGAAAAATAAATTCTCTCAACAGTCAGTATTTGAATTATTTTAAATACTGATGAAATTCTTGGCCAAGAAAAGTCATGAGAAGTTCATGATTTGTAGATCTGAAAATTGTACTAATCTGATAGTCATATGTCCTAATACAAGACATACAACACTTGAAATTTTGGATAAGTAATGAGTGTGGATAAAGGTAGACTCATTGGAGTAAGATTAAGTTCTCAATCCAAGTGCACCTTGCTTCATTAGTGCTGTGCCTTTTCTGGAACTAAAAAAATTTAACATGTTACTATTTTTTTCCCTGATGAATATAACAGAAACTCTTTCTTATTTTTCCTACATCATGTGTCATATCTGTGAAGTATATCCCTCACCTCTCAAAAGCTGCCTGTTTCTAAACAAAGAGATGATGCTAAAAACAGGAATCAATTTTTTTTCAGTCCATTAAAATAATGGTGAAGGCACAAATCTCAATTAGGAAATAAACTTCCAAAAGAAGAGAGAACTCTATATGAAGCAAACTTCTGCCAGGAAAGCCTTTGCAGTACCTCATCTCCCCAATACTTGGCATGTTCACCTCAGTTACTCAGATTTTATTTTAGCAAGGAAGAGGATGTACATATAAGCCATAAGTTTCAAATTCATAAAAACTTATATTTTAGTACTTATGACAGTTGTACTGGAAAATATTTTAGAATAATTCATTCAGGAATCATTTTTTTTTAAAGAGAGAAGGACAGTGAGAGAGAGAGAGAGAGAGAGAGAGAGAGAGAATCGATTTTTATTGAGTTTTTCACATGGCTTTTGTTGCTCTGACACTTAGTTGTGTACATGGGTGCAGGGGTTTGAACCTGTGTACTCATGCATGCTAGGCAAGCGCCGTAAGCGCCAAGCCATCACTCCAGCCCCCAGGAATCATTTTTCAAAGACAGAATTTCACTCCATTAAAATGTATACTATGTGGATACTGAATTTTCACAACTTTTTAGTTTGAAACAATGTTTTTCAAGAGGGAACTTTTCTGGATATAGAGATATTTTCTTTACCACACTTGAAAATCTACCTATGGCACTGGAGGATAAAGACAAAAAATTGTCTCTACATGTTATTTCATGAATTAGATTGTATTTCTCTCCTCAAATAAATAAATAGATCAGAGAAAGAATGCATGTAGTCTTGAAGTCGAAGGGAAAGAAAAAGAGGGCAGAAGAGCAAGAAGGGATGTAAAGGGAAAGAAACAGGAGAAAAACTTGAGTCATCTTGTCTTGAAGTGGAACTCTGTATATTTTATTTCCACCAGTTAGAGTATCTACTTTTTCTGAGATCATTATATTGTTTTATTTTTTTAATTGTCATTGAACTCTATAATATAATTTTACATCATATATTAACATTTATGACTATAAGAAATTCTTGAAACTATTTCTACATGTGATCAGATCAAAGTATAAATTTTGCTAACAGGACACCTTGTGTATCACCTCATAGATTTATACATTTTATGTTGCAGAGTTAAAATCCTAACTCTGTCACATCTCAATGTGGTTTTTCTTAAAAAAGGAAAAACCAGTATTCATGTAAACACTACACTATAAGATGTGAAATTTGGTAACTCCTATATATGACCTCAAATATACACAAATTAAAAGATTACTCTACATGCTCCTTCATTTTACATGTAAAGAAACACATGAAGACAATATTATAAAAGGCAACATTTGTTAAAAGGCCACTGTGGCTACTTTCGTGTTGCTGGAGTTAACACTGCAGCCACTGTTAATTTCCTGGATGTCTTGAGGTTAGGAGTTGATTCTGTCAAGGCAAACATCAAGTAATTCAACTTTGTCTAGGTGACTGAACAGCCAGATTCCTTAACGACTTCTTTTAAATGGACTGTTTGGGTCAGGTTACTTCACTGCCAGGTCAGTGAAGGCATTGGAGACCTCCGTGTTGACCTGTGTGGAAACGCTTGCTTGGGTAACGTTGAGGTAAATGTCATACTGCTGGTCCAGGCCAAGGTAGCAGTCACTCATGAGATACAGTGTGAAGATATACCTAAAAAAATGAAACAGAGCAAAAATGTAAAACTGTCTATTCTAATTCCTTTCTAATAACTTTAGTGGTAAGATTCTGCTTACCTTCCAGGCGTTTCAGGAGTAAAAAAAGAAAGGGAAGCAACATGATGATTTCGAACATATCCTACTCGTTTTAAAGCAATAAGTTCTCTCTTATCCACTTCTCCTAATAT
The DNA here is from genome assembly GCA_004027875.1 of Aplodontia rufa. NCBI lineage: Eukaryota > Metazoa > Chordata > Mammalia > Rodentia > Aplodontiidae > Aplodontia > Aplodontia rufa. The sequence goes on from PVKS010004756.1 coordinate 71,303, forward strand.
CAAAAACCATCCTTCATCTTTTGATTTTGGAAATCGAGGGGTAACAGCAGAGCTCTCTTGCTTTCCCTGAAAACCAGAGAAAAAAATAAAACATTAAGTACATCTACACTTTCCATATGGTTTGGTGGTGGTTAAAATGCTATACTGTCTTACTGGAAGGCCATAAATACACACAGTTCAACATATCTATTTGGGATATCTTAAATTCCCTTCCTTTTTAGTTTGGTATCTTTGATATGGTATTACATTATCTTCAAGATTCTCAGATCACATATAGACACCACTTTGTGGTTATTACTACCAGAATATCTGGCTCAGAATATAAAGCTCTGAATCTTGACATCAAATTAGTAAATTCTTATGCCATTCCTTATGTTTGACATTAATATCCCACTTACAGATGAATACATTGAGATACAACCACATTAACTATATATTCCAAGGTTTTATTCACTAGGAACTGATGCTGAGGAAAATATATAACAACCAATCAAGACTGACCCTGGAACTCATAGTAATAAATACAATATCATATTAATACTTCTTTCCACCCAAGAAAAAAATACATATAAAAAAGCATACAGTATACTAAAAGTTTCTTTCGCTGAGGAGTGGGAATTGTAAGCCACTCAATTTATAAGATATAGCAATCACCACTATCCAAGACTAGATTCAAACAATGACAGAACCTGCAGTCTTTATTTTCCATTGATTTTTACAAGAGCAAAGTTATTCTACTGTGCCTTTAAGACAATGATTTTAAGGCATAAAGTACATTAACAATGACATGCCCCTATTGAGATTTTACTCAGAAACCTAGGGGGAGATGCTTTAGTTATAGCATTTTTTGAAAAGGATCGGAGAGTAATGCAATTTTTAGCAGTTAGGAATAAAAATTTTCCTAACATGCTTGAATCTAATTTTAAAATAGTTATTAAGGTAAAAGATCTATTATACCTCCATGATTTTATCTTTATGATCACTAGCTTATGACTATTACTATGATTAGCTTATGATTATTACTATTTTTTGGAAGTTGAGATATCGTTAGTCGTCTAAAAATGCTCACATTAAAGCTCTAACATGCTAGTGGCCAATCAGTTCATATTCACACCGGCTGATGTTTAGTATTAGAAACCAAATGTGGTGAGACCTGTACTGAAAGGATATTGTAACAATACACAGTTAGTGACTATTCTATTCTGTCTTTGGAAGCAGAGGGACTTACTCATCCCAAGGGCTTACTCTAGATATTAGAAAACACCGACTCCACTGGGCTAAAAAAAAGACAAATTCATATTTCAATTATTATGGTACTAAAAACCAATCTGCCCACACTATGTGTACTAATATTCTTAGTGGACTAAATAATTAATTTTGGTGTCAGAGGCTACAGAAAAGAGCATAGTAATTTAAAATAAAAGTACTGTACAGTTTTGGTCCACATGAAATTGACAAAGCTCTCTCATATGCATTATAATGAAAGAAGCAGGCAGATGTGGCAACTGAGGCTCGGAAAAGCTTAGCATCTTATTCAAATTCAACAGAGCTAAGAGGGAAAGCTTCAATCTCATCTACATCTGGCCTGATGTGGTTCCTATATACCAAAGTGCCTCTAGGGCAGTGCTTGTCAAACATTAAAGTCCTTAAAAATCATGTGCATGTTGTGGGGTGGGAATGTAGCTCTGCAGAATACATGCCGGTGTGTGCGAGGCCACTGTGTTCACTCTTCAGTACCAGAAAAAAAATCATGTAGAGCATGGAGAGGAGCATCAGTCTGGAGATCCCTCAGACTCTGGGGTTCTGATTCAGCCAGTCTGGAGTAGGGCCAAGGAATCTGCACTGTAAAAGGCACTCCAGGAAATTCTGCTAAGATTAAGTCTGTAAACTACACTTTGAGAACAGTACTCCAGGCAATATATGATGATGTAAGGTAGATATTCTGGGGTTGAAAAATGGCACATGAGAACTGACTAATTTGCTGGTAAAGGCCAGTTGAGAAAGCAGGATTCATGAATGACACAGACACATTAGTAATATAAAAAATATGTGTGATGGCACATGCTGGTACTTGGTGTGAAATATCTGAGAATGGAAACCAAATACTACACCTTGTGGAACCCAAAGTGGACTCTCTGCAAGCTGACTTGGAGCACATACTCCTGATCAGCATGCAATTTGATCCATTTGTTGTCATCTCGTTTGTCTGCAGTCAGAGTTGAGACAGAGAGTTCATTGTGACCTTCAACTAAGTCATCCCATGAGCCTTTAACACTTATGCCAACATTTATCACTGGCAACCGAGATAAGAAATTCCATGCCTAAAAAGAAAGAAATAAAACAACAAAGAAAAAGTTAAGATCACGTGCAGCAATCAACTAAGAAACAGCATGCTTTTAGAAAAAATCAATGTTTTAATTTTGAAATTAACTCAAGATTCAATGAAATTGCAAGAAATAGTACCAAGATCTTTTGCATCACATAATGGTAGCATTTTTCAAAACAACAGTACAATACTATAACCAGATACTGACATTGATACAATCCACCTAATTATTCAGATTTCTCTAGTTTTCATTGTACTTGGATATGTACTTTTAATACTTTCAACGTTTTTTTAAACAACTAAAAATTTATCATCTAAACTTATGATGGTTATTGACTATACTAAAAAAGGGATTAAAATGTTTAATGTTTAATCTTTTTTAAAAAGAGAAGCATCTGTTCTAACATTTATGTGACTTTCAAGGTAGAGAACATTAGTGGGGTATATAAAGGAAATCTGAAAAAATTTGTGATGTAATTACTGATGTCATTATAATCCACTATTTGTTACACAACATTTTTGTTCATATTTCAAATTTTTTCTATTTATTTTCAAAGGAAAACATTTATATGTCTATATACCATAGGGAATTCTATAAGTGTTGTGTTCCTTAGAGAAACAAATATGCATTTTTGGCATTTTCATGCTGGGTATACCAGTTAAAGTAACACAAATTAAAACAATAGAAATATTTTACCACTTTATTCTTGCTTTTTAAATTTAAACTTTATTTGTGAGTAATTAGTATTTAGATACTACATGCTGAACAATGCTGAATGAATGAATGAATTCTTATGTTCATGAAAGCATGTCATACAATAAACGAGGTCCTAGGTAACTATCATCTATTTTAAACATTTACAGTGGTAATTTACATTTACTTGTAATGTAACTATCAGTCAAGAAAAACTTCTGAATACATTGGCTGTTTTATTAGTTGCTACCTTCTGAGGTAGTTTTTAAAATTACACGAGTTTAATTTTAGTTTTCCTTTTATTTATTTTATGTATGATATAGAGTTTCATATAGTCTTTAATTTTCTGTTTGCTAAGACTTCAGTGCTGCTGATTATATGTAATTGAAATGAAGTAGCCCTGGATGAACCAAAATGTCACTTAGGAATTAAAAGAAAAAGTAAATCCAATGCAAAATTTCAATTCCTCTCTAATTCTCCAACTTGTCTTGTGAATCTGAAACTATCCCTGCAACTAGACTTTGAAATTGTTAAGATATAGAATGTACTTCAAGTACAAATGATGTCTGTCTCCTACTGGAACCAACAGTCAATGAGTATGGAAGCTTAATATTCTTCAGAGACTGGCCAACACAGGGAAGCAGTAGAAGGAACACCTAAATATACAATTTCTGCAGAGCATTTAACTTTGTGAGACAATGCAAGTAACATTTATCACATGATGCAAGACTTCAAATGTTTTTGTACCAGTACATGAGTTATCAGTATAATGTTTTCTGATATTAGCAACTCACTGGAATTTTACTTTACAAAGTTTCCAAATGTCATATCTGGTTTGTTTATATATACATGATATCTTTTGTAGGACTTATTATTATTTTTAAACTTATAATATGTATACATATATTTATTGGATATATATGTATATTTATGTATACATTATAAAACACGAGCTGTTTTTAAAGAAACTGCTAAGACATTTCAATACCAGCCAAACATATTTATCTGAGGATTAATCTTCATCTATTGAATCAGGCAAAAGCACTGCCATGCATACAATTATTTAATTAGCAGCCAAATCCTCTGCCAGTCAGCAGCCGTTCCAGGCATACTGATGGGGTGGAAGATGCAAATCTCACAGTCGTACTGCTTTTTCTCATTACTACTGCAATTAGCACTTAAATTGATGCTTTAAACATACTAATTTCTGGAATAATTCAGGATTTGTATGTTACCTGGGATCGCCTCACTGCAGAGCCGACACCAGATTGCTCTGCAAATTGAAGCACTTTTGAGCCAAATAACCATCATCATATCAGACAGAGCCAATTTGCATTTGGTTTTAAAGATAACAGAATGGCAATTTATGCAAATAAATTAAGTAAGTTTACTTCTGAGTTCTCCCTGAACTAATTATAACAATGTTCTAATTTTTCATCACATCCACAACTTGGCTTGAAATCAATGTATGTTATATTAGAAATTTGTTGTTGCTAACAGAAACCTTGTTTTGATTTAAAAATATTGTTTTTATTCATAATTTTTATGATAATTTAGTTAGAAAGGTAGACGTTTATTATGAACATCTAAATAACTTTTTTGTGCCAATTTTGGGTTCAACAGAAACTGAACAATCAATCACACATTAATGCCTATTACACTTTTTCCAAGGCTTGTTCAAAAATAAGTTTCATTTGAAAAAAAAGAGTCATGCTTTAGAAGTTTTTTTAATATATACATACACAAATCAATACATATTAATCACATTATAAATCCTGAATGTTTACTTTGAAATGTTTAGGGTAAAACTGCTTAAGACTTAAAAGTCTAGATAGTCAAATATATCTGGCATTATTCATTCAGTGTTTGGCTTTCCTGAAGATTGTTTGGACAGATGATCCATGTTGCCTTTCACAACATGGATTTAACTATCCATATAAGTTATAGGATTCACAAATAAGGGAAATCCCTTATGTGAAAGACTCTTTGAATCTAGGAATAAAGTGATCAAAATAAGAGTGGAGCATAAACAAGTAACTGAGGAAATTATATCAAAATATACCCAAGCATAAAAAAATGCAAAACTACCTCAATGAGAGAGGTAGTAGAGGGCTCCTGGGTAATGCAACCTAGTGATGGATAAGCTACATGAGGCCTTCCAGAGTCAGCTTGACAGCATTATACTGAAACAACTTCTAATAATGCCAGTACTACTATTAGTTACTATCATTACTTCTAGTGTCATTTACTCAACTCTTATTCTATATCAAGAACTATATAAAGCAGGTTATACAATAATGTTTTGCTTAACTTTCACAAGAGTGTCATAAGACATATATAATGTTTCCATGGTTGGTAAATGGCAGAGACAGAATTTAAACTCAAGGAAGCCTGACTCTTAATACTCATGCCTTAAATTAGAAAACTCTTAGTAGAACTTGTCAGAATAAGGGAGTCTTCAAAACGTGAGAGAGATGGCCTTACCTGCTTTGTTTTTGTGGCCTGCAGTTCCTTCTCTACCATGGAGCTGAACACATGGTCTTTCCCTCCACAGGCATAGATCAGTTCAGGAAGGCACTCGATGGAGGTTCGGCACTTAGCACGTGAGCCTTTCATAATTGGCTTCCATTTCCTAAGAAATTATATCAACACTGACAAAATAACTCCTTCAAAGTACAAATGAGATTTTATGATAATAGTTTGTATGATCTTCACAGTTTTTAAAAATTATGATAAAACTTTTTAAATACCATTGTTAAGTTTTAAATATTAGCTAGCATTCTTTAAGTTATCAACCCAAGGGAGTTTCACTATTGCTGCATAAAATTGTAAATCATGCATCAGCTTGTTAAGTAAACAGGGTTCATAGACAGCAGGTGTCTTTCCAGAGGAAGGCACTAATGTGAAGAGATGCTTCCATGTAGATAAAGTAATGATGTGGAGCCCTGACATGTCTTTAACAGATATGTGAAAATATCTAATATAATTACTTGAATAAAGTTTTAAATTATATATTTTTGGGAACATAAAATTTAAAGCACACTTTGGAAATCTTTGTGATTTATAGCATAAGTTATGTCAGATCATAGGAACACAAGCCACCTAAATGTTATAGTAAGAAGATGCACTTGAAATTATATTAATATTGAACTCTTTAGAGTGACAAGAAAATTGGACCAAATTACCTCTCCTAGCCTTCCCTTAGAGATCTGTATGTTGTGTGAGGTGATACTTTAATGTGCTTTTATTTATTTATTTTTTTTAAACTGCTGAAACCCAACCCAACACACATAACCTTTAGAACTTAACTGGAAGAGCTCCTGAAACAGCTGCAGATACATCTGCCTTTTCTGCATGCCACCTGTTCCTGGTATGGCTTACTCTGAATGTGTGTGTTAGTTTCTAGGGCCTCAAGCATCGTGGAGGTAACTACCCTGGAGCCCAGTACACTTGAGTCAAATGAGGGACTTTTCTTAGGGGCTTCCAGGTGTGCCTGAGGTTCTTGTTGCCATCTGTACTTAGATGGCTTAAATGACTGCCAGTCTTCATGCAGCTGACAAGAGGAACAGGGAGCATGATGGTAAGCCAGACCATTCTGTTTTGTTTATCTATATGACTGTGAACTAACATTTTGGCTGCAAGGTATCTCTCAGGTGTTGTAAATATTAGTGTAAAAGAAACATTTTCATTTGAACACTGTCAACCTTGCATGTGTAATATACTGTTCTTTTCCTTGCTGAAATATTTGCAGCAATGTATGTGAGTTCTAAGTGTTAAATTATTTGATGCTGTTTAAGCATAGGTTATAATATCTTAAACTCCTGGTATACCTAACTAGGTACCTATTTTTAGACATTGCAGACGCACAATTTACTTTTTTTTTTGAAGAGAGGGACAGTGAGAAAGAGAGAGAGAGGGAGGGTGAGAGAATCAATTTTATTTCGTTTTTCTTGAATTGCTCTGACGGTTGTGTACATGGTGCTGGGGTTCAAACTTGCATCCTTGGCATGTCAGGCAAGTGCTGTAACTGCTGAACCACCACTCCAGCCCCACAATTTACTTTTTACAATGGATTTTAGATCCCTCAGATCTCTCCTACAGTAATAGAAATTGGCAATTTTTTTTTTTTTTGCTTTTAGATCACAAAGCATTTTAATAATGTTTTCTTAAATGAAGGCTGATAATGTAAAGGAATAAATGTGGTTCAAATGTAAGTATATCCAGCTCTGCAAATGGCAAACAAGGTAGGAGAAGATTAAAATGAATTGTGGTTCAGGTTGGGACTGAGGCCATGTCTCCTTCTGGGAAACAGGCATTTTCACTCTAAAGAATCAATATTCTAGGTACCACATGAAATTTCAGTGGTTACATGTATTTTATTTTTTTATTTATTTTTGGCTACATGTATTTTAAAAAAGAATTTTGGGGCAACTGAGGGTATAGTTCAATGGTAGTATACATGCCTAGCATGCATAGAAGCCCTGGATTTGATTTCCAGCAATATCCACACCCCCAAAAGAAAATCAATTAAAAATTTAAAACAAAACAACTACATTGAAAATTAAAACAATTACCTGAAAAGATGAAGATGGTGCTGTTCTATGTTTGGTAGAGTAAGAAGACAAGAGTCTTTTAGCCACCGGCCTTGGATTACCATCTGAATCAGGTTGGTAATATTCAGGGCAGTCACCAGCCAACCCTGGTCTGCAGTCACATCCAACATTGCCTGAATAGGGAAAAAGCATATGTTACAAGAACATCATGGCATTTGCCTTCTCCCACTGGGAATCTCATTTTAGCTTTAACAAAAAACAAACAAACAAATAAACAACAACAACCGAAAAACCAAGCATTTTATTCTAACTTACTTTTCATCAGAATAAAAACAGAAAATAAACTACAGTTGGATAGGGAGAACAAACTGAATTTCCTGTAATATTTATTGTGCATTTATGGAAGTAAAGATAGCTAGATAATATGGGCACACAGTAATGAAGCTAAGAACAAAAAAACTCAGTGTACTTTGAAAGCAAATACTTAACAGAATTCACTGCATCAAGAACATTAGCAGTTGCATTTAATAAAGTAAATCTCATAGTCTTTCAAATTTAAAATCAATAATGTTAAGGAGAGAATAGGGTTTCTTGCCAAAAATTTATCTTTCCCAAAGCAGGCTAAAGATAGATCCCTGGTTCTCAATGGCAATAAAACATCACTCACTAGGCAAAGGGGCAATTGCCAGTGGTACATGTGGCATGATGAGAAGCTATTCATATTAGTCTATACATTTAATCAAATGTTTCATGGACAAACAAAAGGCTGCATTTGCTTAAGGCAAAACTAAACAATGAAATCTTATTTAAACAAAGGAGAAGTTTACACAGGCAAAGCCATTTCAATTAAATTAGATTTTGGAGAATGCGGACTTAAAGACATAATTTAATATCATGATCTTAGGCAGTTATTTCATATAGTTTTAGGACTGTACTCTAATTTTTGGATGTACCTAGAAAAGGCTTATAATGATACTTTAACAGTAAATATCTCACTGACAGTAAAGTTTAAAATCTTGTTCAAAATTTGTTAATTTTTAGAAATGATTTAAGCTATTTTACTAAAGTTAATTTGCCACACTACTTAGACTTTTGATGGCGACACATTCTCCTCCTAAGCTGCAAATTTCCTATTCTATGTTTTCTGATTCACAAAAAATAAAATATTTTTAAAAATTTGGCTACATTAATCTATGATCTCTTTATATACATTACAGGGAAATAGACCAAAGTTTTGGATACCATGACTAGTGTGAAAGAATGGCCAGAATGATATTTAGTATCTATTAAACTGCTAGTTGTACATAATAATGCCTGAATGTTAGTATAATAGATATATGAATATGTATGTGTGTGTCTGTGTATACACATATGAATGTACATGTTTAGAAATATAGAGAAAATACACTTGTACTTTTCCTTTTTCATTGTAAAACAGAAAAATACACCTTGTCTTTGAAGTGTAGAAGTCAAGCAGGTTATGATGAATATATGCTACTTATAGACAAAACAAAGTAGTTCCCAAGTCATAACTGTTGAGACTTGCTAAGGGAAATGGAAAAGAGAAATGAGTAATTTATACCTAATTCAGTATCATGTTGATGTTAGAACTTGTAATATGGAGCAACTATGGCAATTTTACTTGTGATTTTACATTACAACTTGACTAGAAATAAATTCCAGACCAAAGGTTCACATATTAGAAGAGATGGATGAGGAACCATATGTTTTTAACTTTGAAGTTTTCATGATGAAGTTGAAAGATTTCATAAAATTTATGAGATGACCCCAGAATTTTTTTCTGTATGATCCAGATGTGAAAATGTAAAAAAAAAAAAAAAAAGAGAGAGAGAAACATGCAAAGTGCTTATTATATAAAGTAAATGAAGAATTATTATTTATCTTGTTTCAGTTTACAGAAAAGGCTGGTTGGTAGATCAAGAATACGGGATGATATTGCTGTCCAAGTGTGGGGAACCAAATGTTGTTACATGTCTTTCTTTTCAACCTCCTTTGGTGCTCCTGCTGTCTCTTCCCCATTGCCTAGTCCAGACCCTCCTTGTCTCTTCTGGGACATTATTTATATAAATTTCCTTTATTCTCAATTTCACAATTTTTCTTCAATTTGTACTTTATGTTGTTATCAAATTAAATTTTTAGAGGGGCAAAACTGATCATGTCATTCTTCTACTTAAATTTCTTCAATGACAACACATTGTATGGAGAGCAAAACGAACACTTCTCTGCAAGACGGATGGTCAACACCTCATGATCTATCTGGTCCTTGCTCTTCTCTCTGGCCATCGACCCCTCTGTATTCTTAGTAGAGCTACACAAAATTACTGGTATTTCCCCACATTTACCCTTGCTTTTCTTTTTTTTCTTTTTTTTTTTGTAGTAGACAAGTTTTATTATAGAAAGCATAGAAAGTAAAGCATAGGGAAAAGAGCAGACTTCCCCCAGAGTAGGGGAAGGGGACAAAGCCCGCTTTTCTTTTTTTTAAACAAATACCATTCCTTTTGTCCACCTGGGAAATTCCTATTCACCCTTCAAATCTAGCTCAAATGCTACTTATGCTGTGAAGCCTCCCCCTCTGCTGCTCTTGAGGAACCCACCATTATTCTAGTAAGACATTTTGTTTATACTTCTGTCCTATGAACTGCAGGCTCCTCAACAGAAAGAATCTGGAATTATTTTCTGCAACTCCAGCCCTAGCAGAGCATATCAAGAAATAATCTGATTCATTAAAGAATAAAGGTAAAAAACCAGTTATAATAAATTCTGCCTTAGTTACTGTACAAAATAGAAGATAAAATACAAATTTTGATGTCAGATACGCATAGATTTGAATCCTAATTTTGTCCTATTTACAATGTATAAATTGAGGGAGATCACTTTGCCCTATTGAACAAGTTTCTTACTTTTAGAAGGGTATCATATTTCCTTTTTGGCATCCCATGAAAGTAAATGAGATATTCTACTATGTGAGTACCTAATATACTGCCTGCTATACAGTAGATATTAATGAACAGATGCCTATTTTAAAGTTCCTCTATGATAAGAAGAAGGTACCTTAAAACAACCATTCTTTCTAATAGGAATTTTCTTTGGTCTTTACGGTATTGACTTCTACACTGGGTAGTAGTAGAGGCTCAGAGCATGCAAGGTCAGAAGCAGATGCATGGGATAGGCAGACTGGTCCATCAGGAGAGGTGTGAAGTTACAAGAAAGCCAGGAGACAAGTTAAAGTCTGCACTTGTGACCTAGGCCAAACTGGAGGGTGTGGGCGTGGTTCTCAATTTCAGTGGGCACATCCATGTTATTGTCCATAACTGACAGGGGCTAAGGATGGGGAATGGTCTAGGTAAATGAGTTTGAGTGTCCTGGTGGCATGCACCTTTCTATGACATGGACTCTATTTCACTATCTTTAGGTAGTTGTTTGGCAGATAAAGACTAAAAGACTAATATGTATATGCTCCTCTAAAAGCCTGGCTTTAGCAACAGCTGCATAATATATATGTCTGAGTTTCCAAGTCACCTTGAAGTCCATTACAGAGATCTAATGCTCAACAACAAACGGCTGCTTTAGTACACCATGGAAAAAAAAACTCTGGACATTCTTCAGCAGCTTCACATTGACATTAGGCAAATACTTAATCCCCTTTACCTCTTACTCACTTTCTACTTGGCAGATTACCTACCAGACAAAGCCAGATGATTCTGAGTACAGGGGGGAAACAGATGGGGGCTGACTACAGAAGACTTTCTCTACCAAGTTGGAACCAATTTCAAATGATCAGTGATTCAAAGTTGTTTGTCATCTCTAGCTGTGGCAGAATGGAAATGTGATTTCTAGTACTGTATTCATTTATAAAATTACAATGTTACTAAAATAAAAATCCCTTATCATGATTAACAGAAACAGTGGGGATGTCATTTACGGAAGAGGGGTGGGTTGGAATGGAGGTGATGACTTTGGTTTTGACCCCTTTTTACCTGAAGTGCTACAACGAAGCCAGGTTAGATGAACAGATGAAAATGAGCTGAGGAGAGAGTGTAGGTTAGAGTTGTGGACTCAGAAATCCTGGTCACAAAGTGGACAGTTGAAAGAGTAATATGAGCAACGTTATGGCAGAAGTATGCACAGCAGAGCTGGGGTCACCAGGAGATGAGATCAGAAAAAGGAAGGAAAGGGGGAGGGCATCGAAGGACCCGTAAGGCTAAGAACAGACGTACATTTATCTAAAACACTTGGTAATCTATTTTCTGTAAGATACTGAATTTAAGCCTATTTAATAGATGGAGACATTGTGGCCCAAAGAGGTAAAGAAACATGTCTAAGGCTGCATAGCTCTGGTGAGTGGGTACAACTGGGATTCAAATTTTGTGGTGCCTGATTCCAAAGGATTTACTTTAACAATATAGTATACTGCTTATGACACTTTGGGTAATGTGGAAGGTGAGTAGAACCTAAATGGGGTTATAATTTAGGATTACAGATTTTATGAGGAATGGACATAGTTGATAAAGTGGAACTTTGAGAAGGTTTCCTGACAAAACAATATTTAAAGCAAATATGGTCAGTCATCCTTCAGTATCTGTGATGGAATGGTTGTTGACCCGTGGCAGATGCCAAAATTCATGGATGCGCAATCTCTTATTTGTTTATTTATTTATTTTTAAGAAAGAGGGACAGTGAGAGAGACAGAGAAAGAGAGAATCAACTTTATTTAATTTTTTCACATGGCCTTAGTTGCTCCAACACTTAGTTGTGTACGTGGTGCTGGGGTTTGAACCCGGGTCCTCGTACTTGCCAGGCAAGCACCGAAACCACTGAGCCACCGCTCCAGCCCTCTTATTTATTTTTGATACCAGGGATGAACTAACTGGGGCTTAACCACTGAATCACATCCCCAATCCTTTTTTAATTTTAATTTTGAGATGGGGGCTTGCTAAGTTGCTGAGGCTCGGTTTGAATTTGTGATCCTCCTGCCTCAGCCTCCTGAACTACTGGGATTACAGGCATGTGCCATCATGACTGGTTCAATCTCTTAATATTTACAATAACAAATAAATGTTAACAGATGTTATACTGTATTGTTTAGGAAATAATGATGAGGAAAAAAAAGACAGAACATGTTCAGTACTGATGTAATTTCTCTCCTTTATTTTTAATATACTATTGGTTGAATCTGAAGATGTGGAGTTGACAAATATGGATGGACTTTTTTGAGGAAGAGAGAAGGACAGTGAGAGATATATATATATAGAGAGATAGAGAGAAAGAGAATCAATTTTTATTGAGTTTTTCATATGGCGTTCATTGCTCTGACACTTAGTTGTGTACGTGGGTGTTGGGGTTTGAACCTGTGAACTCCCACATGCCGGGCAAGTGCTGTAACCGCAGAGCCACTGCTCCAGGCCCTGATTAGGTACTTTTTAAGGCTTCTATCTTCTGTGTAGGCCTTACTCTTTCAGTGATAAAATGCCAATATACTTAAATAATTATTTATGTTTATGAAATTTGTTTTCTATGTTTTTGTGTATGCTATAATATCCTTGAGGTTAGGGGTAGAGTATACTAAATACAAAATAAACAGTATGGAGAAAAGACCCTCCTGGATCCAGAAGATGAGGGTTTCTGAGATCTAGAAACTAATAATACTAATATTCCAGGTTCTCAATAATCTCTATAAGTTGGAGGTGATATCTCCTGCTGGGAGAAAGAACTAAAGAGGAACACAAAAATATCTGGAATTAATTACTGGCAGAATTAATGATGTGAATAAAAATAATAATAAAACCCTAAACAAAAGTAAAGCAGCTGTGAGTTTCCAACAATGCCTCTGTAGTAGCAACAATTAGCCCTGCCCAGTGGTTGTTTACATGAATAATGGGTAATTTGAGTGTGAAAGCAGAGACTTCAGATGTTACCCAGGGAGGTGAGATATTTTAGGGAATTCTGGCATTATTGTTGAAATGGCTAACTATGGGATTGACTAGGGTAGCAAGTGAGGTTATAAGGGGACTGAAGACTAAACTGAGGGAACAAGAGAGAGAGACGAGATCCCAGATCATAACAAAAATGTTCAGTCAAGCTGATTGAGGAAGAAGATGTGGGCAGAGAGGTGACTCGGAGGATTATATCCTAGAGTGGTGTTTGAAGTGATTTGGATATAACAGCTATGAGTAGAGGAATTTGGGGTGTGTGTGATTATGATGTCTACAGGGTTTTTTGCTGAAGCCACTATGATGGAGCAGAAGATGGAGAGCTGAAGGTTATGAACTGGTGTGTGAGGAAGGTGGGGAAAGAGATCTAGAGTTTGGGAGAGAGTTGAAAAACAAAACAACAAAACAACAAAACAAAACAAAACAAAACAAACCTATGGACAATGAAAGTAAAAACATGGCTGGGAGAAACAGGTGTCCAGAAGGAAGTGGCTGGAGACATTTTTAGGAAGTCTACACTTACTGGGGAACTAAGAAGAATTAGCTAACTCAAGAGTTAGTTGAAGGAAAGATGAAATGAAGATGGTATGTGTATCTGCCTCTTAGTGAGAGGGAGCAAGAGAGGGAAAGAGAGAAGGATAAAGTAAAAGAGTCAAAAACCAAAAAGAGGACACACTTGCTAGACCTTCTCCCCTTATGAAAAGCACAGGAGCTTCTCAAGTACTTGGCTACGTTCAAAGGTAAAGCAAGACAAAACAGTAACGATATAAACAAAAAGATAAACCTTAAAAGAGAGTTGGGACTAGACCCTGGCCAGTGAGAAAGTTGGTCTATTATCATGTGTTAAATCCAGATAAGATGTAATGCTATACAACATAATCCTTTTGTAGAGATATTGTGGGACAGGGAAGGGAGGGATAAGGGTGGGTAATTGGGGGGGGGCACTCCTGGGGGTAATTGCAATATCCAGAATCTATACACATTTTATATTATTTTGTTAAAAACTTGTATGGTTGTTCAAAAATAAAAAAAAAAATTAAAAAAAAAAGAGAGTTAAGGGGCTAGGGTGGAGGCTCAGCAGTTATGGCGCTTGCCAGGCATGCTTGAGGACATGGGTTCGAAACCCAGCACGATGTACACAATGACGTGTTAGAACAATGAAAACCACATGAGAAGCTAAATAAAACTGATTCTTTCTCTCTCTCTCACTGTCCCTCTTTCTCTTAAAAAACAAACAAATAAACAAACAAACAAAACCCCAGAGTTAAAACTTGAAAATGAACAATCTCCAGAAGAAAATTTGTTTTGGGTGTGAGGCTCCTGAAGTCAAGGGGTGCCTTATGACTTGGATATGCATCATGTCCTCAACATTTACATTTATTTTATTTTATTTTTTTTGTTTACACACATATTTATTTAAAGAGACAAAGTACAAATCCTGCAATTCAATATGCTCAACATTTATTGTGAATCCATTTCAAGAATTTCCTAAGCTTATCAATCTTGGTATTAGCATTTAATTTCAATGAAAGTTTCAGAGTGGTATAATTATTTTTGCAAAGGACAGATTTATCTAAATCTAATCTATTGATAATTTTCTTCTTATCATCTGAGATTGTTGATTATAAACAGGTAACACTTTAAGCTTGACTTTTTATTTAATATCAAGTACTTTTTTTTTAAAGAGAGAGAGGGGGGGAGAGAGAGAGAGAGAGAGAAACAACTTATATTTATTTTTTTCATTTGGCTTTTGTTTCTCTGACACTTAGTTGTCTATGTGGTGCTGGGGTTTGAATCTGGGTACTTGCACATGCCAGACAAGCACTCCAACCACTAAGCCACTGCTTCAGTCCCATCAAGTAATGTTAACCTCATGCAATTATTGTGCAAAGACTCAAATGGTGAATTATATAATTCAGGCTGTGTAGACAGTATGCATAGATGATATTATGAAATACATACAGTATTGCATAGATTATAAAACACTTTCACAAATGACTCTCCCTTAATCCTTAACACTACAAACTATGAGACAGGTATCATTACCATCTGATTTCCAGAGACAGGGAAACTAAAGCTCAGAGAAGTTCAGCGACTATGTAAACACCCTGGTAAAAAAGGGATGGAGTTAAGGATTGCTCTTGGTTTTCCAATTTCAGGTCCATGCTTATTGCACAATAATCCATTACCTCTGCTCACTTGAATCTGTCTTGTTTCAAAAAGGATTTGGGATGGCTTACATTTATTTGTTCTTTTTCCTTACACAGCAGAAAAACACAAATGCCAGACAAATTATGTATTTAATTGATTATTGTCTCTGTGTGTCACTACCTCAGACGTCCGTCCCTGAGGCATGGGCAGGACAATCCGGACCAGGTGGATTGCCCCCTGGGAGCCATCAGGAAGATGAGTGCCGGATGGCTGAACCCCGGACCCTCCTAGCTGGGGGCCCTTCCCTCTCGGCCAGGGAAACGAGTCAACCACACGCAGTGGATGGCAGCCCAGAATCCGTTTATTACCAAGGCACATGGGTTTTTATAGGGAGGGGAGACAGCCAAGGAATCAATAATCATTCTAAGGGAGTTGCCAGGGGTTATGCAGATTTTGAGTACAGACAAAAGTTAGGAACATTCTGTGGTCAATACATTCTGACCCACCCTGTTTTACCTTTGCACGACAATAGCAAGCTCAACAAAGCACAATCCGGCCCTAAAGGGGCCCATGCACACAGTAATATGATCACTCCAGGGCAGCTGACGAGATGGAGTGAAAGTCAGACCCCAACATCTGTGAGTGAATTTTGTCAACATAAGTTTCAACACCTAAAATCTTAGAATTTATTTCAATCTGCCATTTGCTTATAACTACATCTCAATATTTGATCTTCAGTTGTTTACCTTTTGGAACACAACTGAATTCTGGAGTTAAATAATTCAGAGAACACTGAGTACCTATGTCAAATTAAGTCAGCTTCACTGCAAAGAAACAGAATCACTGACCTAGGCTACTAAAAGAAAAATGACATCATAAAGAAGTATGTTAATAGATAGACAATAAGATCTATTATTAGAAGATTTCTTCTAAAATCTGAAGTTCAGTTTAAGAAATCTGTCAATGTAAAGACTTTGTCTGTAAGACATCTATATGCAGCGGGACAGATGATGTTCTAGCCTTTCTCTCCCTTGGCATTCTATAGAGCCTGTCTTCTTTGTCCCTTGATCCTTTCTTCTCCACAGACCACTCATCCCCTGTATCTCTTGGCAGTCATTTTAATGCAGCTAGTGATTGTATAGAGATTGAAATAACACAGGAAAATAATACCATGTCAATGGTTGAAATGGCTGGTGATGTTGCTATTTCTATTCAAGTTAAATGACAAAGTAATATACTGTTATCATATTTGAAAAGAAAGCCTTCATTAGTCTAGAATGAGAGGACAATTGCAGTACTATGTAAAAATGAACTTGTTATAATGAAACGTCATAGGAATGTAAAACATTATGGAAAGATGAAAAAAGAAAAAGAAGTATGAGTAACTATCACAGCCAAGAGGACAGAATCCTAAGGAATCACAAAGAACACAGTTAACCAGTAACTAGAAAAAGGATTATGAGATAAAAATTAATAAATTCTGAACAAATATGGATTTTGGTTAATATTAGTTCACTAACTATAAAAATGTACCTTATTAGTATATATAAGATATTAATACCAGAGGAAAAGTAGGTTGAAGGTATACAGGAGTGCTACTATTTTTGCAACTCTCCTGGAAATCTAAAACTATTCTCAAATTAAAAGTTCATTAAAAAAACAACAAAAGCTATGGTTATTCATCTTAGGCAGCTTGTTAAAACATTAGTTGTTAGACATCTGCTAGCGAATACACTATTTAGCTCAAGAGCTCCCCAAACTTTTACAGTGTTGGGAAGACCTGAAAAAAGATTTCTTGACAGAAAGGCGCAGTCCTTTAAAGGTTCAGGTCAGTTCCAAGTAATGATACAATATTTTGTCAATAATTAAAATGCTATAAGTACATTTATAAGATTCTTTTCCAGTATCAACAGTTGTTCACAGTAACTTTCTCCTGAACTTTTACCCCCAGAAGGTTAGCATTCAGGAAGCTCAGCTGCTGTCTAACAAACTTAATTAATCAAAAAGTCATTTCCGAGCTGTAACTATGAGTAAAAGTGCTTCAAGTGTGCTAGCAAGCCTACAAGTTAATCAAAATGCTAATGCAGTACAAATTAAAGTTGTGATTAACATTTCACAGTAGCTGCTTAAGTGAATTGATCACACAAATGGGTTAAGCATTACTCATTTCCTACAGCCCCAATCGGGAAAAGGGCTGTTATGTGAGTATGAGGAGAGGAGCTGCGGGTAGAATGATCCTTCATAATAGCATCATATCATCAATAAACCATCATTGAATTGTCATACAAAAGCTTACAGGTAAAGTCATTCACGAGGAAATAGCCTCCCAAATTATATTACAGTCCTTGAAGGGAGATTGCTTGTAAATCCACAAGAGTAAGTAAAGGTGTTTAATACTGCAAAATACACACATTTGTGTTAGTTTTGGCCATGCTAAACATACCAGTCTGTTTCCCTAGTGGGGAATGGTACTTCATTTTAGGGAGTGTTTTGGTCATTCTACTATGGAGTTAAACTGTACCTTTGACAAATCCAAAACTGTTATTTTTTACCACTGTGTGGATCTTTGGAAGAGTAAATCATTCCGGAGTAAGCTAACTTCTTAGAACATGACCATAAAACATTATTGACTGATAATCTACCTTTTTATTGGAATGATTTGAAGAAGTTTTCTAGAGCCTATTGTGCTATACTTTGTAACTTAAAGAAAATGTCTTCATTTGATTTAATTATAAACACTTAAAATTTGAAAGAATTTTACTAAGAATAATACTGAAAATTATCTATCATCTGCTGTATCAAAACATTCATTGTTAGTATGAGATTAAGGACTTGACCAAGTATTTTTGTTAAATTTGATAATACCTGGACTATTTTCACTGTTAACTGTATTTGACTTTGCAATTCTAAAACTCATTCATTTAAACGAAACGGACATTCTTCAACACACTGCCAAACCACTGGGCTTATGCTTAGTGCTTCCATAGGTAAATACAACTCAAAGGTTACCTGACCCTGGGCCCACGGAAGTTCTGTTTCCTGGCATCATCAAATATTTCTATGCTCCTTAATTTACTATATATGGGAATCATTTGTTAAAGAAATATAGACCCATATTATATTATCTTTCAGTTAAAAAATCAGTGAATGGGATGCCATAAAGCTAAAAAGCTTTTGTACTGCCAAGGAAACAATCAAAAGAGTCAAGAGGTTTCCTACAGAAATGGAGATAATCATGGACTATGATTCCTCAGACAAGGGTCTCATATCCAGAATCTATAAAATCCTCAAAATTGTCAACTACAAAAACACCAACAGCCCAATTGATAAATGGGCCAAAGAGCCAAACAGAGACTTCTCACCAGAGGACATTGATCAAGCCAATGAATACATGAGAAAGTACTCTAAATCACTAGTAATCAGAGAAATGCAAATGAAAACCACATTAAGATATCACCTTACACCAGTCAGAATGGCAAAGATGAAGAAAACAAACAATAATAGATGCTGGAGGGGCTGTGGAGAGATAGGCACACTAACACACTGTTGGTGGAGCTGCAGACTGGTACAGCCCCTCTGGAAAGCAGTATGGAGAATCCTT